>JAJQKJ010001195.1:0-208269 GCA_029574335.1 Rana kukunoris | reverse complement strand
TTAAGCACCAATGCCAGATTTTAAGATTAGTTTTTTTAGGGCTCCTCCTATGTTTATAAATTAATTCCTCTCTTCTTAAATTAAGATTAATCACTTTAGTCCACTGTTCTATCGTCGGTGGGTATTTTGAAATCTATTTTTTGCAGTACTAAAAGTTTATGAGCCATATACATAGTTCTCTACCACATCGCATGCATTTCAGCTGGGAGGGTATCTTCTGGTACAATCCCTAACAATGCTATCTTTAGAAAGGTTTAGTACACCTGGATCATATGCCACGTACACACGATCATTTTTCCTCATGGAAAAAAACGTTGGGCCAGATCCACAGACACCAGCCGCCTGCGCGGCGTGTTCCATATACGCTACGCCGCTGTAAGTCACAGCGGCGTATTACTAATCCTCAATGAAATGCCGCTGTAACGTACGGCTGCATAGCGTAAATGGGCCGGTGTACGGGGGTATAATTTAAATGTACTAGTGGGGGGCGTGTTTTATTATAATTATGAATGACCCGACGCAAAAAACGCTTTTTTTACACTGCGCAAGCGCCGCCAGTGGACGTATCCTAGTGCGCATGCGTGAAATCACGCCGCAAATAGTCAATGAAAAGGACGTGAACGTAATTTACGCCTAGGCCCATTCTGGATCTGCGTACGCAAACGGCGTAAACATCGTCCAATAAGACGCGGTCCCGACGTCTATACTTAACATTGGCTGCGCCACCATATAGCAGGGGTAACATTACGCCGGAGATACGCTTACGCAAACGACGTAAAGGGAATGCGCCGGCCGCTCGTTCGTGGATTGGCGTAACTTGCTCATTTGCATATTTTACGCTGGAAATAGACGTAAGCGCCCCTAGCGTCCAGCGTAAATATGCATCTAAGATATTACAGTGTAAGAAACTTACGCCAGTCGTATCTTAGCGTAAGTCCGGCGTATCTTGTTTTCTGGATAGAAAACAATGACACCTCGGCGGGAAATTCAAATTATGCCGGTGTATCTGTAAATACACCGGCATAATTTTCTGTGGATCTGGCCCTTTGTTTTTTAAAAATGCCATTTAACCACTTAAACCCCGGACCATATTGCTGTCCAATGACCAGAGCACTTTTTGTGATTCGGCACTGCGTCGCTTTAAGTGACAATTGCGCGGTCGTGCGACGTGGCTCCCAAACAAAATTTGTGTCCTTTTTTTCCCACAAATATAGCTTTCTTTTGGTGGTATTTGATCATCTCTGCGGTTTTTATTTTTTGCGCTATAAACAAAAATAGAGCGACAATTTTGAAAAAAATGCAATATTTTTTACATTTTGCTATAATAAATATCCCCAAAAAGATATAAAAATACTTTTTTTTCCCTTAGTTTAGGGTGATACGTATTCTTCTACATATTTTTAGTTAAAAAAAATCATAATAAGCGTTTATTGATTGGTTTGCGCAAAAGTTATAGCGTTTACAAAATAGGGGATAGTTTTATGGCATTTTTATTAATATTTTTTTTTTACTAGTAATGGCGGCGATCAGCATTTTTTTTCAGTACTGCGACATTATGGCGGGCACTTCGGACACTTTTGACACATTTTTGGGGCCATTGGCATAAAAATGCATTGGATTACTATAAAAATGCCATTGGCAGTAAAGGGGTTAACACTAGGGGGCGGGGAAGGGGTTAAGTGTGTTCCTGGGTGTGTTCTAACTGTATGGGGGGGTGGCCTCACTAGGGGATCACTGATCTTCTGTTCATACATTGTATGAATGGAAGATCAGCGTTTTCATCCGCTGACAGGACCCGCGCGGGACTCGGGGGCGACCGGGGACGCGTGCGCGCCACCGGCGGCGCGCCCGCGCCCCCTAGTGGCCGCTTTATTGCGGATGTATAGCTAGGGGCTCTCGCCCAGGAGAGCCACATTCCCGCAGTAAAATGACGGCGGGCGGTCGGCAACAGGTTAAAACAATTGTGTGTGGGCTTCACATAATTTTTCGGGTTCTGAAAAACGACTACATTTTTTTTCGAACATGCTGCATTTTTTAACGACGTTTTAAACTACGTAGTTTTTTGGGTTGTAAAAAACAGTGTCATGAGCGTCATCTCCTCACAGGGAAAATCAGGGCACTGATCGTTAGTGCAGACCCAACAGTGCCCATCAGTGATATCAGTCAGTGCCCATCAGTCTCTGCTCATTAGTGCTACCCAGTAGTGTATTTAGGTTTTGTGCTGCCCTGGGCCTGACTAAACTCGTGCACCCCCTAATTTAAATATCACCCACCCTTTCCTGTCAAGGCCACACCCCTTGTTGTTTAAGACCCGCCCTGAGAATTTTGAGTGGGTATTCTAGTTCTGAGGGCCGGGGGGGCATAGATTTCCTCTCACTTCCTGTTTGGCTATGGGGCAGGAAGTGAAGGGAAATATCTGCAATGGGACAGGGATGGTAAAAAAATAAACTGTCAGGGGCTATAACCCTCCCTTACTCTATCCAAAATGGAAAAAAAAAAGTGTCACCTATAGTTCTACTTTAAGCACAAATTTCTGATAATTTTATGGAGAGGACTTAGAAGATATAACCATGCCAATAGTGCTGCAGAAAATATATAGCACAGTGAGGAAGGTTTGTGGTCCAGGATGACAGGACAGTCAAAATTAGAAGCACCAAACAGTTTAGGAATGCCGGGGGGACTTTCCATGCTGCAAAGTGCTTCCCTAGGTCTGGGCCTTGTTGGGTTGGCCTAGGCCAGGATACAGCATTGGTGCTACCAATCCGTGCACATCAGTGCTGCATAGTAATGCCACCTCATCAGTGCCACCTATCTGTCCCGCCCATCAATGCTGCCTATCAGGGCCCATCATGCCATCTATAAGTGCTCCATATTAGTGCCTCCTCATCAGTGCCGCTTCATCAGACCTAACAGAAACTAAGGAAAACTTTTTTTTTAGCAAGTGGTGATTAAATACCACTAAAAGAAAGCTCTATCTGTCTCAAAAAAATATATAAACATTTTGTTTGGGTACAATATTGCATGACCGCACTGTCATTCAAAAAGCTGAAAATTGGCCTGGGCAGTAAGGGGGTGAAAGTGCCCGGTATTGAAGCGGTTAATCTGGAAGTGCATTTGTTTAAAGTTTACATTGGAATTAATAAATTGGATTACACTGAAGTGGCTGTGCGCTCTCTTTCTTTTGCGTTGTTTCAGGGCTTATCCATCACCCAGTGGGATTGGGCCAATTAGTGTCATCTTCCTCAGCTTGAAAGAACTCTCCTTCTCCTTGTTAAAAGTGTAGCCCAGCATGAGAGACCCTTTTTTCGTTCCTGTCTATTTAAAAATGTTGAAGGTGTAGAAGACCTACGCAACTGCTAGCTTGTTGCTTTTCTTCCCTTATGTGAATTTTAGTTAGGACCAGCTTGAGTCAGTAACACCCGGGTAGGTAAGGTACCGGTTCAGAACGCAGAAGTGAAGTCAAAGTCCAGGCCAAGGTTGGCAGCAAAGGCACCAAGACGGCAGGCAATTGGTGAAGTCAGGAACACAAGCCAGGATCAGCGATGGGGAGGTACAAGAGGCATGACTATGGTAAGCCAGATAACTGCATATTGCCACTTAAAGGGGAGGTTCCCCTAAAAAGAAACTTTTAACATTGCCTGTGTCTTCTTAATAACATTTAGAATCGGCTGGTAGTTTAAAAAAAAAACACCCGTACATACCATTTTCGGCATGTACTCTCACCGCCGCTTCCGGGTCTGGCGGCCGGGGATGGGCGTGCCTACTTCATTGATAGGCATCCGATCGACGCATACAGCGCGTCACGAGATGCCGAAAGAAGCCAAACGTTGGTGCGCATGCGCCGTATAGAGCCGCACCAACGTTTGGCTTCTTTCGGCATCTCGTGACGCGCTGTATGCGTCGATCGGATGCCTGTCCCCGGCTGCCAGACCCGGAAGCGGCGGTGAGAGTACATGCCGAAAATGGTATGTACGGGTGTTTTTTTTTTTAAACTACCAGCCGATTCGTAATGTTATTAAGAAGACACAGGCAATGTTAAAAGTTTATTTTTAGGGGAACCTCCCCTTTAACCCCCACTATACCTTAACCTAAGGAATAAACAGGCGACATCCATTTTGGAGTTAAAATTCTCCGCATCGGCCATTTTATTAACAAAGTAACTAATAATTAATAATAATAACTAATAATTACTTAATTACTACGAAATAGCACAGCGCCAAATGATATCATCCCCACCAAACTGCTTAAAGAGTGTGCCGACATATTGGCACCATCTATCACGCAGCTCTTAAACCAATCGGTGGCCACCTTACTGAAACAAGGGATAATAAAACCAAGAAAAAAAAAAAACACCCTCGACCCAAAAGATCCCAACAACCGTTGACCCATAACAGGCCTAAATGTCTTCTCCAAGGTAATTGAGAAAGAAGTTGTACAACTTTACCTACACACCCATAAATTACTCGATCCGTTTCAATCGGGTTTCCGTCCTGGTCACGGAACAGAAACAGCACTCCTCAAAATATGGGATGACGCCCTCGAGGCAGCAGAGGAAGGAGAATCTTATCTTCTGGTACTGTTGGACCTAAGCGCTGCTTTTGACACAGTAGAACACGGATTACTACTAACTCGGCTAACGGAAGAAGCCAGAGTCACGGAAGGTGATTTAGCTTGGTTCTCCTCCTTCTTGGAAAACCGATCACAAAGAGTGAAACTAGGGCCTTTCACTTCTGAAAAATGAACGGTATCATATGGAGTCCCTCAAGGATCCACATTGTCGCCTGTTCTGTTCAATATTTATCTCCATTCTTTTTTTGAAATCATCAGCAACCAGAAGTTACTCTACCACTCTTATGCAGATGATACACAACTGTATTTTTACATCTGTAATAAAAAGGATCATTCTCTCGGACTTGAGAAATGCCTTACTCTGATAGAAAACTGGATGACAAAGAGTTATCTTAAACTCAACGGTTCAAAAACAGAACTTCTCCTGTTTCAAGCCAACCGGAAAAATCATCCAAAGACAACTTGGTCACCCTCGCCCATTCTGGGTAAAATCATCACCCCTAGCACCAAAGTCAAAAGTTTTGGAGTCATCTTTGATACCAACATGACTATGGATGCACAAATAGGGTCAGTAGTCAGCAGATCGCACCATCTGCTGCGCCTACTACGCAGACTTACCCCCTTTATCCCGAAAGAAGACATAGCAGTCGTGGTCGGAACAATTATCAATTCAAGACTGGACTATGCAAATGCCCTCTACCTCGGACTCCCTAAATTCCAAATCACTCGTATGCAAGTCGTTCAAAATACGGCCGCTCGATTAGTGACCGACAAAAAAACATGGGAATCAATCTCACCTTCTCTGAGATCCCTTCATTGGTTGCCGGTAAAAGACAGAATCTCCTTCAAAGCCCTTTGCCTAATGCATAAGCGCATCCAAGGAAACGACCGCCAATATCTATCCGAAAAAATAAAAGCCCATAACCCAAATCGCATTCAGAAATCCACCAATCAAAACCTTGTCCAGATACCCAAGGCCAGGTACAAGTCCAAAGGAGATCGAAGGTTTGCAGTCCAGGCACCACGACTGGAATGCTCTACCAACCACCATCCGTCTGGAGTTGGACCACTTGGCCTTCAGGAGAAAGATTAAAACCCATCTCTTCTGAGGTCAAAGGGTTCTACCCACGGAATGGTTACAGCGCCCAGAGGCGATTCAGTTCACATGTGTTGCGCTATATACGTTTTTCACTCACTCACTCATAACATATTAACCACAACATCTTTATTTACATTTAACAATCCTTCACAGATACCATATGTAACGGAACCCCAAATGGGACAGGGGTTAACGCCGTTCGAGATATTCCATTCCGAACCCAAGACAGCTATCGACACTCCACAATCCAGTGAACACGACCCATACGAAATCCCCCAGTAACAAGACACAGCTCTGTTTGAGGTTCAAAATGAATAGACTCTTTATTGAGAAAATCAGGCTCTTATATACAGTTAGTAACCAAAATGAACAATGACTCAACTCCACCCACATCATCACACAATGATCCCAATACACATCTTTTTTGGTAGAAATTCTGGCACCATCTCTGACATAATTTACATGAGCTAATTAACTAATCATTTACCCAGACAAGGTGACTCTGAGATATGACCTTTCAAGGTAGACATCCCAGCTCCTCTCGCCTGCTATACAATACACATTATTTTAGTAGACATTCTGGCCTTTAAACTGTCTGTTAACTTGCAATACACACATTATCATCACTAGACTTCCACACAATACAGGGTCAATTAGCACAACACAATGACAGATCCTTCAGAAGCCTTTCTATCTTCATTTACATCACAACAGATGACATTAACACCTCACAGTATGTGTTCCCACATTGAATGAGTCACTCTTTCAATTAACCTGTTGAGTTCAGAATCAACAACCTGTAAATAGTTCTTACAGATCTTCTTGAATATATTGTGAATTACAGACCCATGTTAAAGCAATCCAAGATATGTCCATTATTTCCTGGCTCACACTTTGTAAGAGCTTCTGGATTCCACGGGCCCTCCTGTTACACCATAGTCCCCTGTTAAGGACCCTTGAAGGCGTTGACCAAATTTTCTCTGTATCAGCGTGGCCATGCCAGATCCCAGTCGCAGTGCGCAGACTCAAGTATCATAGCACTCTGAACCTTCCCTACGCTTAACTGGCATCAACCGAGGATCCCATGCCATGATGGGAACCCCACTTATGCCAAATTGGTCAAAAATGTTTATTGCCTCCAAAGATCCCCAACCGCCAAACCAAACCAAAATGCATCATAAATAAATCATAAAACAATAGGGCGGGAGGGTGGGAGCTTCCTCTTCCTACCCTGAGGGCTCACTGAATGCAGCCCTCCCCAGCCCCTCCTACCCCAGGAAAACCTAGAGCTACTTGCACTCCCCTAGCCTGCCAAGTACACTCCCCCAAATTTAACTCTGTAAGTGCAGAGACTGGCTGCCTAGTCATGCCAGCCCTGTGCTTAATATGACATCTTTTCTACAGGCTTCTCTAGATGGGTTGATTACAGGAGAACAAGAGGGCCGGTCAGGTCTCTGAAGCCCCTGCCAGCCAATTAGCAACCTCTGCAGGCAATACTGAGCTCAATATTGGATATAGGGTGGCAAGGTCAGTGGCCTGGACCATGGGCTGCAATATGCATCCTCACAGATCCTCAAGTGTGGCCTTCATGACACTGGGTGAAAGACCAAGTTCTATGTTCTCTTTGCACCTCTCAAGTATTCACTTCCAATTTTCATTGTAGGGGATCTTTAGGCAAAGTTGGCAAGTCCATCTGGAAGCAAGTTGGATACGTCTGCTTTTTGATGATGCCCAGCAGTGTTGCTCACGAATATTCGAATTGCGAATATTCGGCTCGAATATTGCATATTCGAGAAATCGCGCAATATCTCGAATATTGCGCCGAATATTCGCAATGTCGAATATTCGGATTTTTCTCAAAACATTTTTAACACAGATCACATGCTAGTGATCTCCATCGACGTGTAAAAGCAATGGTGGTATGATTAGAGGGACCCTGGGCCGAGTAGCGCATGTGATCCTTTTATGCTGCCGAATATTCGCAATGCGAATATTCGGCAATAGCAATATCGCGCGATTTTTTTCCCCGCCCTTCATTCACATCAGAGCCAATCAGAGTTCCATTTCCACAGGTGTCAGAGGTTAGCAACCTCCACATCAACCAATAGGAAGCTGCCTCACGACCATTATATAAACTAAGTGCCAGCATGTGCTCATTGCAGATTCACAAGGTGGATATAGAGGGAGAAGTGTTTCTGTGCTCTGTGTTATATTGCATCAGCATTGCAGTGCCTTTCAGTTCTGTGCTCCTGTTCTGTTCATTTCAGTATTAGCAGCTGCTAGTGCTTATATTTCTAAACTGCTTTTTTAAAAGCAAGAAGATACCAAACAGCTTTTTTTAAAGCTACTATTTGTGTGTTTGTGTTCCAGTTTCATTTAGTGTTAGATAGATAGGTTTGAGTGTACTTGTACACCTCTGTAAGCTAGCTAGCTTAGTTTAGTGTGTTTATTTAGTTATCTGTTTTATAGAAAAAAAAAAAAAAAAAAAAGTTATTTTTAGTTTATTCAGATCTCTGGCTCTGCTGTGTTAGCAGAGTCACTGTTCTATCTATATTAGTTTCTTTATTGCTTTTATTCTTTGCCCGGTCAGTTTTTGTCTGTTGTCTGTCAGTCAGTTAGTTAGTTTAAAAAAAAAAAAAAAAAAAATTAAAAAAATTTACCTTTCGTTTAATTGTTGTTTAGTGGCATAGCTACTAGGTGTTTGTCTGCGTGCCTGTTTTTTGTTTTATCACATTTACCCCCCCCCCCCAATAAAGTTTACCCACCCCCCCATATCAGCATGAGCAGCATTCGTGGTCGTGGCAGCAGGGGTAGGGGAGTTACTCCCAGTGCTGGGTCGCTGCCAGCACGGGGTACCTCTCGCGCCCCTACTACTGGTAGAGGATCGGGTGGAAGGGGAGTCCGCCTCATCCGGGAGTTTTTCACTTCGGGCAGCCGCCCGATATTGCCTTCCCAGGCTCCAGCAGTGGTGGAGTACATGGGGCACAGCAGTGGCACTCAGTCATCACCAGTAGCCACACCAAGTAGCACCACCACCATCAGTACACCGGTGCCTTTAGTACCCAGCCCCAGCCAGTCCAGCCTCATGCTGTTTGAGGGTGAAAGTGACATGGATATCTTGGGGGAGGCCCTCGATCATGCAGACATAGATTTATGTGCTGATGGTCAGGACCTTTTTGAAGGGTTAATGGAGGAAGAGGAGGATGGGGGTACTGGCTGTCAGTAGCCCAGAGACCTCCCTTCATGGTGGTGCTGGTGGTTTTCTGCAGGAAACACCAGCACCTAGTCAGACCCATGCGTCTGTGAGGGGACATCGGAGCCAGGCTAGCGGCTCCATGTCAGATGTCTCCTTCAGACCACCACATGTCAGCCCTGGGTCTGACATATCTGGGGGCGAAGAGGAGGGTGACCCAACATGGGTGCCACCTGCCTCGTCGGTTCACAGCATCAGTGACGACGAGGAAGGTAGGCACCCTGGGGAAACGGTGCGCCAGGTCACCAGGGAGACCAGCGTCAGGGTCTCCACTGGTGATGGCAGCAGGAGGTGTCAGCAGCAGCAGCAGCAGCAGCAGCAGCAGCAGGCAGCTCCACCTGTGCGCACCGAGTCCCAGCAGGTGGAAGTCAGCGTCACCCCATCTGACAGGAGGGCGACGCTGAAGTCACCTGTCTGGGCCTACTTCACCTTGGTAGCAGATAACCCGACAGTAGCCATCTGCCAGCTCTGTCGTGCCAAGGTGAAGAGAGGGAAGTGCTTGGCTCGGGTGGGTACCACGGCACTCAACCAGCACCTGCGGATTAACCACTGGCACGAGCATGACCAGATGAAGCGTGTTGGTGGTAGCAGCGCCACCACCACAAGTGTGCAGGGTACAGCAGCCCCTGCCACAGCTTCATCGGCTACCAGCAGGTCATGCCCCCCCGCTCCCTCTAGTAGAGGTACTGGTACCGGCAGCCAGACCTCCACATCATCACCCTCCTCCTCGGTGTCCCGCACTGCCGTCCGGCGCCAGGCGTCTCTTTCTGACGCCTTTGAACGCAACACTCCCTTCCCCCCTTCAGACCGACGTGTGCGTTCCCTCAATGGGCTCCTGGCAAGGGTTATTGCCCAACATCTGCTTCCCTTTAACATAGTGGACTGCAACCCCTTCAGGCAGATGTTGGAGCAGGCCCAACCCCAATGGCGTGTCCCCAGCCGCCATTTCTTTGCCAGGACTGGTGTCCCTGCCCTACACCAGCACATTGTGCAGAATGTAACCCTGTCGCTGGATCATGCTGTCAGCAACAGGGTGCATCTGACAATGGATGGCTGGACCAGCAGGCATGGGCAGGGGCGCTACATAAGCTTCACGGCCCATTGGGTTTCCCTCCGAGGCGCCGGGGAGGGATTGGCGGCATCTGATTTTGTGGTGCCGCCCCGGGGTGTCCAGGGGAGAAGTGCTGGTCTCCCTCAAGCCACTGTCTCCGCAGCTGCTGAGCCTCCCAGCAAGCGCCCCCGTAGCTATTCAAGTGTGGGGCACGTGCGCTGTCAGGCCGTGCTCCAGCTTGTTAGTTTAGGGGAACGGAGACACACTGGACGAGAAGTGCTGAGCGCACTTCAGGCTCAGGTCCAGAAGTGGCTGACACCCCGAAGGCTCCAAGCAGGTCTGGTTGTCTGTGACAATGGCAGCAACCTCCTCTCCGCCCTCCAGGCTGGCAGTCTGACACACGTGCCCTGTCTGGCACATGTCCTCAACCTAGTGGTGCAGAAGTTCCTGCGCACCTATCCCGGGTTGAGTGACATTGTGCTAAGGGTACGCAGGATTGCCAGCCACTTCAGGCGCTCCCCAACCGCTACCGCGTCCCTGTCAAAGTTGCAGCGGGACAACAGCCTGCCCCTTCACAGGCTGATTGTGGACAGTGTGACGCGGTGGAACTCCAGCCTCTACATGCTGGAGAGGTTGTGGGAGCAGCGAAGGGCGGTGAAGGAGTACCTGCTGGAGCAAGGCACTGGCGGGCCATCACAACACACACTCCCGTACATCACCAGTCTGGAGTGGGGGCAGATACACCAGGTCTGCCATGTGTTGGCCCCTTTTGAGCAGGCGACCAAGATGGTGAGCAGGGAGCATGTCGGCCTCAACGACGTGCTCCCTATAGTGTTCCTGCTGGACAGGGCACTAGATCGCCTGCTCGGAGCTGGGGAGAGTGCCTTGGTGGAGCAGGAGGAGGCAACACTGCTCCACCAAGACCAGGCCCAGGACGAGGAGGAGGAGGAGGATCATGATGATGATCAGGAGGTGACTGGTGGCGTCCTGGAGTCAGGGCCTGGTCAGGAGGGAGAGCCGGTGTTGGGGGCACCGATAGTCCGGGGGTTTGGCATGACTGACCGCGAACAGCAGCGCCTCCATGCCGAGGAAGCGGACGTCATGGACCCAGGCAGCCATGAGGAGTCACAGCGGGCTGTGCTCTTCCCCATGGCTGCCCACATGCTGAGATGCCTCAGGAGGGACCCCCGGGTTAAAGCCATCAAGGAGAGGGACGAGTTTTGGCTGGCCACCCTTGTAGATCCCAGATTTAAGGGGAAACTGGAGCAGTTCCTCCCAGCCAGACGGAGGCAGCCCCGGATGGAGGAACTGCAGGCATGCCTAGTCAGCCGTTTGGAGCAGGCAACTCCCCGGCCTCCAGTTGTCCCCCCTCATCTCACCCAGCAGGTGGCTGCACCCAGCAGCAACATCAGCAGCCGAGCAGGGGACCTAATGGGTGAGATGAGGATGTTCATGCAAACTGAGCGACCCAGTACCAGCAGCAGCAGCAGCAGCAGCAGCAGCAGTCACCACCAGCGGCTGGCCCACATGGTGGCAGACTACATGGGGTCCGTCAGTGCTTCTGACAGTATGAGCACCGACGACCCCATGGAGTACTGGGTTGCCAGATTGGACACCTGCCGCGAGCTCGCTCAGTATGCGCTGGAGTTATTGTCTTGCCCCCCCTCCAGCGTACTATCTGAGCGGACATTCAGCGCGGCAGGTGGGGTGGTCACGGACAAGAGGACCCGTCTGTCCACAGACTCCGTGGACAGACTCACATTCATCAAAATGAATGAGTCCTGGATCGGCGGTGACTTTCTGGCACCCGCCGTCGGTTCAGGGCGCTGAATGGTCCCTTGTCAGTTAGCAATACCTCTCCTATCTCTTTATACCAGGGGTGTCAAACTCAATTTCATCGTGGTCCGCATCAGCATTATGGTTGCCCTCAAAAGGGCCGGTTATATCTGTAATATTATATGTCCAGCGCATCCCCTCCCCTTACATTAGATGTCAAAGGCCACCCCACCATCCTACCCCACCATCAGAAGTGGAGTTCCCCCTCTCCCTTACATCACAGTGCATCCCCCTTTCCTTATGCTGCTGCTGGGAAGAAGGTGGATATTTTTTATTTTTTTTGAAAAGCCTGTGGCGTGCAAAACACAACCCAAAAACTCCACCCGGTGCCACAGCTACTTAAGGCCTGTGTCATTCTGCTTTTCAAATGTAATCACCATGCTAATGCAATTTCAAGCTTTTGTAATTTTGGCACTATATGGGCTCCTACTGCTAATGCCAAAAGGCTGAGTGATTATGTACCGATATATTACTCATACTGGTGCTGTCACCTTTTGTCTGTGAGATTTGCCACTTTCTTACTACTGCTGGTGCTGCTGCCACCTCTTCCACGACCACGAGTGAAAAAAACACTTAATTGTGTACTGGTACTACTATGCTGCTGCTGCTGCCAGTGCTCAGATACTTATGTGTCAAGTTCTTTGGCACTATATGCTAAAATTATCAATGCTGCTGCTCCTATGCTGCTGCCACCTCTTCCACGACCACGAGTGAAAAAAACACTTAATTGTGTACTGGTACTACTATGCTGCTGCTTCTGCCAGTGCTCAGATACTTATGTGTCAAGTTCTTTGGCACTATATGCTACAATTATCAATGCTGCTGCTCCTGCTGCCACCTCTTCCACGACCACGAGTGAAAAAAACACTTTATTGTGTACTGTTACTACTACTATACTGCTGCTGCTGCCAGTGCTCACTTACCTATGTGACAAGTTCTTTGCCACTATATGCTACAATTATCAATGCTGCTGCTGTGCTGCTGCCACCTCTTCCACGACCACGAGTGAAAAAAAACACTTAATTGTGTACTGTTACTACTACTATACTGCTGCTGCTGCCAGTGCTCACTTACCTATGTGACAAGTTCTTTGCCACTGTATGCTACAGTTATCAATGCTGCTGCTGTGCTGCTGCCACCTCTTCCACGACCACGAGTGAAAAAAACACTTTATTGTGTACTGTTACTACTACTATACTGCTGATGCTGCCAGTGCTCACTTACCTATGTGACAAGTTCTTTGCCACTATATGCTACAATTATCAATGCTGCTGCTATGCTGCTGCCACCTCTTCCACGACCACGAGTGAAAAAAACACTTTATTGTGTACTGTTACTACTACTATACTGCTGATGCTGCCAGTGCTCACTTACCTATGTGACAAGTTCTTTGCCACTGTATGCTACAGTTATCAATGCTGCTGCTGTGCTGCTGCCACCTCTTCCACGACCACGAGTGAAAAAAAACACTTTATTGTGTACTGTTACTACTACTATACTGCTGATGCTGCCAGTGCTCACTTACCTATGTGACAAGTTCTTTGCCACTATATGCTACAATTATCAATGCTGCTGCTCCTATGCTGCTGCCACCTCTTCCACGACCACGAGTGAAAAAAACACTTTATTGTGTACTGTTACTACTACTATGCTGCTGCTGCTGCCAGTGCTCACTTACCTATGTGACAAGTTCTTTGGCCACTATATGCTACAATTATCAATGCTGCTGCTCCTATGCTGCTGCCACCTCTTCCACGACCACGAGTGAAAAAAACACTTTATTGTGTACTGTTACTACTACTATACTGCTGATGCTGCCAGTGCTCACTTACCTATGTGACAAGTTCTTTGCCACTATATGTTACAATTATCAATGCTGCTGCTCCTATGCTGCTGCCACCTCTTCCACGACCACGAGTGAAAAAAACACTTTATTGTGTACTGTTACTACTACTATACTGCTGATGCTGCCAGTGCTCACTTACCTATGTGACAAGTTCTTTGCCACTATATGCTACAATTATCAATGCTGCTGCTGTGCTGCTGCCACCTCTTCCACGACCACGAGTGAAAAAAAACACTTTATTGTGTACTGTTACTACTACTATACTGCTGATGCTGCCAGTGCTCACTTACCTATGTGACAAGTTCTTTGCCACTATATGTTACAATTATCAATGCTGCTGCTATCCTGCTGCCACCTCTTCCACGACCACGAGTGAAAAAAACACTTTATTGTGTACTGTTACTACTACTATACTGCTGATGCTGCCAGTGCTCACTTACCTATGTGACAAGTTCTTTGCACTATATGCTACAATTATCAATGCTGCTGCTCCTATGCTGCTGCCACCTCTTCCACGACCACGAGTGAAAAAAACACTTTATTGTGTACTGTTACTACTACTATACTGCTGATGCTGCCAGTGCTCACTTACCTATGTGACAAGTTCTTTGCCACTATATGCTACAGTTATCAATGCTGCTGCTGTGCTGCTGCCACCTCTTCCACGACCACGAGTGAAAAAAACACTTTATTGTGTACTGTTACTACTACTATACTGCTGATGCTGCCAGTGCTCACTTACCTATGTGACAAGTTCTTTGCCACTATATGCTACAATTATCAATGCTGCTGCTCCTATGCTGCTGCCACCTCTTCCACGACCACGAGTGAAAAAAACACTTTATTGTGTACTGTTACTACTACTATACTGCTGATGCTGCCAGTGCTCACTTACCTATGTGACAAGTTCTTTGCCACTGTATGCTACAGTTATCAATGCTGCTGCTGTGCTGCTGCCACCTCTTCCACGACCACGAGTGAAAAAAACACTTTATTGTGTACTGTTACTACTACTATACTGCTGATGCTGCCAGTGCTCACTTACCTATGTGACAAGTTCTTTGCCACTATATGCTACAATTATCAATGCTGCTGCTATGCTGCTGCCACCTCTTCCACGACCACGAGTGAAAAAAACACTTTATTGTGTACTGTTACTACTACTATACTGCTGATGCTGCCAGTGCTCACTTACCTATGTGACAAGTTCTTTGCCACTATATGCTACAATTATCAATGCTGCTGCTCCTATGCTGCTGCCACCTCTTCCACGACCACGAGTGAAAAAAACACTTTATTGTGTACTGTTACTACTACTATACTGCTGATGCTGCCAGTGCTCACTTACCTATGTGACAAGTTCTTTGCCACTATATGTTACAATTATCAATGCTGCTGCTCCTATGCTGCTGCCACCTCTTCCACGACCACGAGTGAAAAAAACACTTTATTGTGTACTGTTACTACTACTATACTGCTGATGCTGCCAGTGCTCACTTACCTATGTGACAAGTTCTTTGCCACTTATGTTACAATTATCAATGCTGCTGCTCCTATGCTGCTGTGACCACGAGTGAAAAAAACACTTAGTTGTGTACTGGTACTACTAAGTGCTCAGATACTTATGTGTCAAGTTCTTTGGCACTATATGCTACAATTATCAACTGCTGCTGCTATCCTGCTGCCACCTCTTCCACGACCACGAGTCACTTTATTGTGTACTGGTACTACTACACTGCTGCTGCTGCCAGTGTTACCTATGTGAAAGTTCTTTGGCACTATATGCTACAATTATCAACGCTGCTGCTATCCTGCTGCCACCTCTTCCACGACCACGAGTACTACTGGTACTACTATGCTGCTGCTTCTGCCAGTGCTCAGATACTTATGTGTCAAGTTCTTTGGCACTATATGCTACAATTATCAATGCTGCTGCTCCTATGCTGCTGCCACCTCTTCCACGACCACGAGTGACTTAGTTGTGTACTTACTACTATGCTGCTGCTTCTGCCAGTGCTCAGATACTTATGTGTCAAACTATATGCTACAATTATCAACGCTGCTGCTATCCTGCTGCCACCTCTTACTTTATTGTGTACTGGTGCTGCTGATGCTGCCAGTGCTCACTTACCTATGTGACAAGTTCTTTGGCACTATATGCTACAATTATCAACGCTGCTGCTATCCTGCTGCCACCTCTTCCACGACCACGAGTGAAAAAAACACTTAATTGTCTACTGGTACTACTATGCTGCTGCTTCTGCCAGTGCTCAGATACTTATGTGTCAAGTTCTTTGGCACTATATGCTACAATTATCAATGCTGCTGCTCCTATGCTGCTGCCACCTCTTCCACGACCACGAGTGAAAAAAACACTTATTGTGTACTGTTACTACTACTATACTGCTGATGCTGCCAGTGCTCACTTACCTATGTGACAAGTTCTTTGCCACTATATGCTACATATATCAATGCTGCTGCTCCTATGCTGCTGCCACCTCTTCCACGACCACGAGTGAAAAAAACACTTATTGTGTACTGTTACTACTACTATACTGCTGATGCTGCCAGTGCTCACTTACCTATGTGACAAGTTCTTTGCCACTATATGCTACATATATCAATGCTGCTGCTCCTATGCTGCTGCCACCTCTTCCACGACCACGAGTGAAAGAAACACTTAATTGTGTACTGTTACTACTACTATACTGCTGATGCTGCCAGTGCTCACTTACCTATGTGACAAGTTCTTTGCCACTATATGCTACATATATCAATGCTGCTGCTCCTATGCTGCTGCCACCTCTTCCACGACCACGAGTGAAAAAAACACTTAATTGTGTACTGTTACTACTACTATACTGCTGCTGCTGCCAGTGCTCACTTACCTATGTGACAAGTTCTTTGGCACTATATGCTACAATTATCAATGCTGCTGCTGTCCTGCTGCCACCTCTTCCACGACCACGAGTGAAAAAAACACTTTATTGTGTACTGTTACTACTACTATACTGCTGCTGCTGCCAGTGCTCACTTACCTATGTGACAAGTTCTTTGCCACTATATGCTACAATTATCAATGCTGCTGCTCCTATGCTGCTGCCACCTCTTCCACGACCACGAGTGAAAAAAACACTTTATTGTGTACTGTTACTACTACTATACTGCTGATGCTGCCAGTGCTCACTTACCTATGTGACAAGTTCTTTGCCACTATATGCTACAATTATCAATGCTGCTGCTATCCTGCTGCCACCTCTTTCCACGACCACGAGTGAAAAAAACACTTAATTGTGTACTGTTACTACTACTATACTGCTGATGCTGCCAGTGCTCACTTACCTATGTGACAAGTTCTTTGCCACTATATGCTACAATTATCAATGCTGCTGCTCCTATGCTGCTGCCACCTCTTCCACGACCACGAGTGAAAAAAACACTTTATTGTGTACTGTTACTACTACTATACTGCTGATGCTGCCAGTGCTCACTTACCTATGTGACAAGTTCTTTGCCACTATATGCTACATTATCAATGCTGCTGCTATGCTGCTGCCACCTCTTCCACGACCACGAGTGAAAAAAACACTTTATTGTGTACTGTTACTACTACTATACTGCTGATGCTGCCAGTGCTCACTTACCTATGTGACAAGTTCTTTGCCACTATATGCTACAATTATCAATGCTGCTGCTCCTATGCTGCTGCCACCTCTTCCACGACCACGAGTGAAAAAAACACTTTATTGTGTACTGTTACTACTACTATACTGCTGATGCTGCCAGTGCTCACTTACCTATGTGACAAGTTCTTTGGCCACTATATGCTACAATTATCAATGCTGCTGCTCTATGCTGCTGCCACCTCTTCCACGACCACGAGTGAAAAAAACACTTAATTGTGTACTGTTACTACTACTATACTGCTGATGCTGCCAGTGCTCACTTACCTATGTGACAAGTTCTTTGGCACTATATGCTACAATTATCAATGCTGCTGCTCCTATCCTGCTGCCACCTCTTCCACGACCACGAGTGAAAAAAACACTTTATTGTGTACTGTTACTACTACTATACTGCTGATGCTGCCAGTGCTCACTTACCTATGTGACAAGTTCTTTGCCACTATATGCTACAATTATCAATGCTGCTGCTCTATGCTGCTGCCACCTCTTCCACGACCACGAGTGAAAAAAACACTTTATTGTGTACTGTTACTACTACTATACTGCTGATGCTGCCAGTGCTCACTTACCTATGTGACAAGTTCTTTGGCCACTATATGCTACAATTATCAATGCTGCTGCTCTATGCTGCTGCCACCTCTTCCACGACCACGAGTGAAAAAAACACTTTATTGTGTACTGTTACTACTACTATACTGCTGCTGCTGCCAGTGCTCACTTACCTATGTGACAAGTTCTTTGGCACTATATGCTACAAATATCAATGCTGCTGCTCCTATGCTGCTGCCACCTCTTCCACGACCACGAGTGAAAAAAACACTTATTGTGTACTGGTACTACTACTATGCTGCTGATGCTGCCAGTGCTCACTTACCTATGTGACAAGTTCTTTGGCACTATATGCTACAATTATCAATGCTGCTGCTCCTATGCTGCTGCCACCTCTTCCACGACCACGAGTGAAAAAAACACTTTATTGTGTACTGGTACTACTACTACTGCTGCTGCTGCCAGTGCTCAGATACCTATGTGACAAGTTCTTTGGCACTATATGCTACAATTATCAATGCTGCTGCTATGCTGCTGCCACCTCTTCCACGACCACGAGTGAAAAAAACACTTTAATTGTGTACTGGTACTACTATGCTGCTGCTCTGCCAGTGCTCAGATACTTATGTGTCAAGTTCTTTGGCACTATATGCTACAATTATCAATGCTGCTGCTCCTATGCTGCTGCCACCTCTTCCACGACCACGAGTGAAAAAAACACTTATTGTGTACTGTTACTACTACTATACTGCTGATGCTGCCAGTGCTCACTTACCTATGTGACAAGTTCTTTGGCACTATATGCTACAATTATCAATGCTGCTGCTATCCTGCTGCCACCTCTTCCACGACCACGAGTGAAAAAAACACTTTATTGTGTACTGTTACTACTACATACTGCTGATGCTGCCAGTGCTCACTTACCTATGTGACAAGTTCTTTGGCACTATATGCTACAATTATCAATGCTGCTGCTGTCCTGCTGCCACCTCTTCCACGACCACGAGTGAAAAAAACACTTTATTGTGTACTGTACTACTATGCTGCTGCTCAGTGTGTCAAGCACTATATTCAATTATTTGCTGCTCCTACTACTACATTGTGTATATAGTGCTACTGCTGGTGTCAAGTCTTGCTGCCAACTGTTTATTGTGATACTATATATGACTATTACAACTACTGCTTGTAAATGTTGTGTGTGTGATTATTAGTTTATATTTGAATACTACTGCTGCTGCCTTCATGCTGGTTAATGCTTCATGACCTCTCTGGCACAGCGGATCCACCAACAGCCTCCGCTACAAGCTACCAGACCGGATCGTAACAGCAAGTGTGACTAAAACAATGAACTTTATGTTAAACCCTGGTTTGCGGCCTGTTGATGTTGATGTGGATGTTGATGTGTGAAGTTAGATGTGTTGAAAAACCTAACAATCTAAGTAAGAAAGGAAACATTTGACAAAAAAACTTTTTTTATTAAAATAAAACAAATAATCAAACATGATTCTTCATTTTCTTGTGGTCTTCTCCCATCAGAGCCAAAATGTCTCGTTGGCGTTGAAACAGCTGCTCATTTTGAGAAATTAAAAAATTCATCTTACGTTCGTTTGCTTGTATTTTGGCTGCAATGTTTTCAAGTTCGGTTTTTCTGTCAACCATCTTTTTTAAAACTGTTAGGATAAAAGAAAAAAACATTTGGATTTCAAAGAGCGTTACAAAATCAATATAATATTTATGTTGCTTATTAAACAATCATTATCATGTCTATACAATTGTTATGTGTCTAGCACATATACTTGTATCATAAATACCATATTATTGTTGTGAAATCTGACGGGTAAGCTTTAAATGCTGTCCTTTTTTTTCTACATCTTATTAGGTGGTCTTGCATAGCAAGATCACTTACTATTCTCTCACATATATATTATTATTCTTATTCTTATAGCCAAATTTACCACCCTAACTCCTCCCACAGTTTTTACGCTACATAGACGAGTCATATATCAAAATGAGCAGATTGTTCCCGAATAGTGGACCATTACTTTGTGGAACGTTTCGCCAAATCATTTGCGAAATATCGTTGTTATTGTGGCAACATTTTCCCATAGAAATGAATGGTGAAGCTTAGAGTGTGAGATTTTTAAAACTGAAAAATCATTACAAGATTTCAAAACTGCGACCACTCCCTCATTTTCAGGCCGACCTACACAAATCTTATATCAAAATGTTCAGCTGTCCCTGCTGCTACGGCACGTGTCGACGGCTAAGTGATCGGTCAAATGGTTTTCAGGATACAGACATTTGATTGCAAAACACGCCAGTCCATAGCAACCAGTCCATTGCAAACAGTTTTTGAAGGGGCTAATAGGATGGTGCAGTTTTGATGGGATAGGTTTTGATGGAGCAGTTTTTAATGGATCAATGGATAGACACATTGTTGCATCACATTTACATCTGCAGGGGCACCGTCTCCCGTCTGGAGTATTGGTGAAGGCAAGAACACGTCACACAATTTCCCTAGAAATATTACCATTTCTAGTTTTTGAAATGTTATTAATCTTTGTGCACATATTTACCCTCCTGACCGTAGGTCACAGGAAGAGTGTCATCCTCCTGCTCCTCTTCTCCTACACCACCAGAAGTTTGGGGGGGGGCGGGTTGCAGCTCCTCATCTTCCTCCTCCACAAGAGCTGTGGCTGACGAGTTGGAGGGCCCTGGATGCTCCTCATTACTCTCCTCCTCTGCATCCTCCTCCTGCTCCTCCTCCTCTACATCCTCCTCTGCGGCCTGTCGCCTTTTGCGTTTATGGCGCACAGATGGTAGAGCAACATCTATAATAACACAATGTCCATATATGTGAAAATGTTTTATAATAACATATGCAAATTCTGTGAACTCTGCTGTATTGTATATGAATACAAATAAATTTATATAGACAGTTAACCAATGGGACAATGTTATATTAAAGGGTCTTGCGGGCACTACAGGGGACTGAGTGTGAGCTGGGCTGCCACCATGGTAAAATGAACTGTTTTTGTCTCCTTTGTTTTGTTCAGACGATCTCATGTTAAAAAAAGGGCCTGATGGATCACACGGGATTACTATGACAAGCCCACGCCTAACACAGGAATTTAGTGGGAATCTATATATATAAAACTCAACGTGTGTGTGTGTGTGTGTATGTACAGTATGTATGTATGTACCAGCATCGCGTCCAAATGGCTAAAGATATTTACATGAAACTTGGCACACAGGTTACTTATATGTCAGCCACAAACATAGGATAGGTGGTTTAACCCTTACCCACCCCCATTTGCCATGGTCAGGGTTTTTCTTTAAAGTCCCATTCTACTCTATGGAAAATACATGTTACTTCATAACAGCTGTAGATATTTCGATAACACTTGGTCATATGTTACTTTTACGTCCACTTAAAGTATAGGATCGTTAATTTATCCCTTAACTACCCCCATTTGTGAGGGTTGGGGTTTTTGTTTAAAGTCCCATGCAAAGCAATGGGAAAAGTATGTTCCCACATAACTTCTGCGTTCCTGTCTGCTGTCCCATGTCTTTTTTCAACAGTACTATAAATACCTTGGCTGGTGGTGGTGATATATGTTACCACAACATGGCGTCTGGGTTAACAACATCTGCCCTTACATTAATTACATATGACCTTACATAACTGTCACCAAAGGAGCTGCGGTGGCTCAATGCGATTGGCACTGCGCTGACAAGCCATTCACCTCTGCAGCTAGGGGTTCGGATCCCGCTCTCGGCTACATGTGAATTGAGTTTGGTGGTCTCAGCCCGGCACCCGGTGGGAGTGCTATGCGAGGTAAGCCTGCGCTTAGTACGCCCACCCCCCTCCCACAAAAACCACCACACTTACACACGCACTCGAAATTGGTTTAACATGCACGCACTCTGACCACGCGGTCTCTAAAAAGAGAGGCGAAGGACTAACGGGGCTGGTTGAGCGGGCAAATACTCTCACTCCCTTATAGGGAGTCCCTCTGCCCCGTTGAGGTTCAAAGCCACCCGGGGCATGGAGAAAGGTGGCAGATTGCCTCTGGGGGAGGCCTGCCTACTCCCAACTCCTGCAGTCCGGCTCCTCTCTCGAGTACATGCACAAAATACACTTTAGAAAAAAAAAATACATAACTGTCACCAATAACTTACCTGGATGATATTCCTCCCTTATACGCTTTACCTGGTCCATGTGGCGCCTCTTCAGGTCGGACCATTTTTTTAATACGGCTAAGCAGTCATGTGTGCTGCCATATTGCTCGTGTAACTCCTGAATTATGGAGCTGATCATTTTATTTTTTTCTGCATGCGTCCGCTCCTCATCATAGCCCTTTTGCAGGAACCTCTGCAAGATGAAGAACAAAGTATATTACAATACTTTTGTTTAAACCCTTATGGATATATGACGGAAATCTATGGTATTCAACAATTGGAAGCATTCTCGCCTTATTAATCAATGACAGTTAATGGCTGTCCGGTAATACTGGGGAGTTGTTTTGCAACAGCTGTAGGCTCCGTTTAGTAAACAGTGCCGTACCAGATGTTTTTTTTTGTTGTGGAGGGTGGCTATGTAGGGGTACGTGTATATGTTTTGTTTTTTAATTTATATTTAGTGTGGTGGCGTGTTTGTAAGGTACAGTCAGAGGGGCGTGGGGTTCACAGTAGTTTCCCGCTGAGGGTTTGAGCTGCAGCGCCAAATTTGCTTCAGCTAGAAGCACACTGTAAGTCCCAGCCCATGTGAATGTACCCTGTACATTCACATTGGGGAAGAGGGGGGGGGGGTTATTGCAGCCAGTTGCATGCAGGGAGTTATACTTTTGCAACAGCTGGAGGCAGAATGGTTGCAAAACACTGCGCGTTTGTTACCTAACTCAGGGTTTCAAGACCAGTCCACCTCCAGCTGTTGCAAAACTACTACTACCATCAGCCATGGTCTGTCAGTGCATGGTAAGAATTTTACTTTTGCTGCATCTAGGGTGCCACAGTTTAGAGACCCGTGTATAGTGGTCTGAAAAATGTGGGCCTGCAGAACTTGCAAAACTAGAAGTGCCAGCATGCCCAGTAGGGTTGCCACCTGTCCGGTTTTCACCCGGACAGTCCGGGTTTGGACACATGTGCACGATTTTGAAGCCATCTGAAACCCGGGCACATTTAAAAATGGGGAGGTCGAGTTGTATGCTAATAAAAGGGGGGCCCTGGGGGAGGTCGATGCATGCTGATATAAAGGGGGGCCCTGGAGGAGGTCTGGTCTACGCATGCTGCCAGTGGCGGCTGGTGCCATGCCATGAAACCGCAGCCACCGTGCCATCAAAACGCAGCCACTGTGCCATGCCATCAAAACTCAGCAACCGTGCCATCAAAACGCAACCACTGTGCCATTCCATGCCACCATGCTATCAAAAAGGCCATAAAAATTCAGCCACTGTGCCATCCCATCAAACGCCACTGTGCCATCAAACGCAACCACTGTGCCATGCCATCAAAACGCAGCCACCATGCCATCACAACGCAGCAACCATGCCATCAAAATGCAGCCACTGTGCCATGCCATCAAAACGCAGCCACCATGTCAAAACGCAGCCACTGTGCCATGCCATCAAAACGCAGCCAGCCATCAAAACACAGCCATGCCATCAAAACGCAGCCAATGCCATCAAAACGCAGCCACCGTGCCATCAAAACACAGCCACCGCGCCATCAAAACACAGCCACTGTGCCATGCCATCAAAACTCAGCAACCGTGCCATCAAAACGCAACCACTGTGCCATCCCATAAAACGCAGCCACCATGCTATCAAAACGCAGCCACCATGCCATAAAAATTCAGCCACTGTGCCATCCCATCAAACGCAGTCACTGTGCCATCAAACGCAACCACTGTGCCATGCCATCAAAACGCAGCTACCATGCCATCACAACGCAGCCACTGTGCCATGCCATCAAAACTCAGCAGCCGTGCCATCAAAATGCAACCACTGTGCCATTCCATAAAACGCAGCCACCATGCTATCAAAACGCAGCCACCATGCCATAAAAATTCAGCCACTGTGCCATCCCATCAAACGCAGTCACTGTGCCATCAAACGCAACCACTGTGCCATGCCATCAAAACGCAGCCACCATGCCATCACAACGCAGCAACCATGCCATCAAAATGCAGCCACTGTGCCATGCCATCAAAACGCAGCCACCATGCCATCAAAACGCAGCCACTGTGCCATGCCATCAAAACGCAGCCACCGTGCCATCAAAACACAGCCACCGTGCCATCAAAACGCAGCCACTGTGCCATGCCATCAAAACGCAGCCACCGTGCCATCAAAACACAGCCACCGCGCCATCAAAACACAGCCACTGTGCCATGCCATCACTCAGCAACCGTGCCATCAAAACGCAACCACTGTGCCATCCCATAAAACGCAGCCACCATGCTATCAAAACGCAGCCACCATGCCATAAAAATTCAGCCACTGTGCCATCCCATCAAACGCAGTCACTGTGCCATCACGCAACCACTGTGCCATGCCATCACGCAACCATGCCATCACAACGCAGCCACTGTGCCATGCCATCAAAACTCAGCAACCGTGCCATCAAAATGCAACCACTGTGCCATTCCATAAAACGCAGCCACCATGCATCAAAACGCAGCAGCAACCATGCCATCAAAACGCAGCCACTGTGCCATGCCATCAAAACGCAGCCACCATGCCATCACAACGCAGCAACCGCCATCAAAATGCAGCCACCATGCCATCAAAACGCAAAATCAAAACGCAGCCACTGTGCCATGCCATCAAAACGCAGCCACCGTGCCATCAAAACACAGCCACCGTGCCATCAAAACGCAGCCACTGTGCCATGCCATCAAAACGCAGCCACCGTGCCATCAAAACACAGCCATCGCGCCATCAAAACACAGCCACTGTGCCATGCCATCAATTTTCAACACTATGCCATCAAATGCAGCCACTGTGCCCCCAATTGTCGACACCGTGCCCAGTACCCCCCTGGCACTTACCTTTCTGGCTTCTATGTCCCTCGATGTCCCTCGTCCTGCCCTCGATGACGCTTCAGCCAATCAGGTTACCTGATTGGCTGAGACGCCTGTCAGTCTTATCCTCAGAACGCACGGTCGGTACCTCCCGAGGATAAGCTACAAAAAAATTGACGTGCGTCGCTAAAGTGTTCGGGTTTGGCTTGACGAAAAGGTGGCAACCCTAATGCCCAGGCATGCTGGAAGTTGTAGTTCTGCAACATCTAAAGGGCAATATGTATTCGAACGTCCTTGGGCCTTAAGGACCCTGAAGTCAGGACGTTCGCATACGTACTATGTCCACAACATGTTAAATTAATTATGCTAAATAGCAAGGAAAGTGCATAAATACACATTTACCAACCAGGGTGTCTGCAGCTGTGCAGGCATGCTGGTAGTTGTAGTTTTGCAACAGCAGAAGACACATGTTTGGGAAATACTAATATCTGAACTTATATACTAACTTTTAAACTAGTCTAAAATGCAGTTAAAGCTAAGGAAATAACAGTGGTGAAAATACTTACACTAATCAGCATATTTTCCTCACTGGGTGTAAAATTGCTTCCCACCATATTCACTCCCAAGGATTAGGCAAGTAGGCAGCACAAAATTGCGATAAAGAGCTGTCAGGTAACTGGCACGGATCCAGGAAATGGTCGCGTGTTGGTCGCGTGTTGTTCTCGCGATTGCGCATGCGCGAACGAGAATCGCAATAACCGCAATAACAATCGCAACCACAATCGCAACATGAAATCGCAACCCCAATCGCAATCGCATTAGCGAAAAATCGCAATATTGTTTATTCGCTAAAATATCACGAATATTCGATTTTAGCGAATATTTCTCGAATATTCTACTATATATTCGTGATATATCGCGAAATCGAATATGGGGTATTCTGCTCAACACTACTCTTCTCTGCTGCCGTTAATAAAACAGAGTTATAAAGGGATTGTGCCTCTCTCCAAGAGTCATGCCTAGCTTGAGAAGAGTCTGCAAGCAGGGCTTGTTCCCTAGCTGATTTCTAACAGCTGCCCTGCCCACGCGAGAAACGCTTGAGACATATATTGCAAATAGCAGCGGTGCGATCTGATGCTCTCGTCTCAAAAAATGCCCACACCAAAGAACTTTTGGAATAATGTGGAGAGACAGCAGCGCCCTGCACATGCGGAGCTCTGCGGTGTGATGCAGTCGGTGTGCTGCCCCTGGAGGGCATCCTGTGTCGTGAAGATGTACTACTTTTTACAATTTGCCTTCTCCTCCTCCCTCCTATCAGGCACCCAGAGTCAGCGACCTTATCATCCCCTCCCTCCTCATGGAGCAAACCTGGGTAGTATGCTGCAGCTGAGGAAACATGACTGCCAGATTGCTGTCCTTCTTGGGCACCCCCTCTCTCTGTGCTCACGTTACTGCCTTCCTCTAGCTGGGTACCATTATCAAAGCCTTCAAAACGCTGTGCATGTACCCAACACTGTGTTCAAACAGTTCAGGGGACTCCTCAGGAGGACATGGTGGGGCTAGCGAAGGAGTGACTGATGCCATTAAGGAAAGAGGGAAGAGGCCGCATTGGCAGCTGCTTTGCCAGACAAAGTACCCTGAGTCTGGGTGAGAGAGAATGAGGGGGGTGAGGAAGGCATGGTCATCCACTCTACCAAGTCTTCGGCATTTTGCGGCTCAACGTGGCCAGCTGCCGAAAAAAAGGACAAGGGTGTCCCATGGCTACGTGCTAATGAGGATGCACTGTGTCCACAGCCAGCACTGTTGCCTCTAGACACAGAGCCTGCTTGCCCTCCTTTATTGGCTTGTGCCTCGTTATCCTTCCAGACATACTAATGGCCTGCAGGGAGATGTAGCTGCACAAAGCTGGGATGTGTATATATATCCCTGCCTGTATTTGTATGGGAACACCGGAAATTGTATTCAGGTAAGCTTTAGGTGCACACTGTGCAAAGGACACAGTACACTAAGTGAAAATACTGCAGCTAGCACAATTACCTGCCTACCTGTCAGCTAAACTGAATACAGTGTATAAATATATATACAACAACACCTGGGATGCATATATATCCTCTACACACTAACAGCTAACTGACTCGCCTGCCTGCTCTATCTAACTCAATTGAAATGACACTGTCTCTCTCTCTGTCTTTCACCAATGCCGCAACACACTACACAAGGCCAAGTTCCAGACGGCCTTATATAGTGTGGGGCGTGTACTAAATCCCCTGAGGCATAATTGGCCTGTGATTGGCCAAGCATGCGGTTAATAGTGTATGCTTGGCCAATCATCAGCCAGCAATGCACTGCGATGCCGCAGTGAATTCTGGGCCATGACGCGCCATTCAAATTTGACGCAAACAGCCCATAACATTCACAATTTGATATACGGTGTTCGACATTCGACATACGGTGTACGAGACGAACATGGGTTCGACTCGAACACGAAGCTCATCCCTACTTAAAACTTTGTATATTGATAAAGTGATGGTTTTAGGGTAAGGCGCTAGGCCTGTGCGCCGCTCTGTCTTTTTATGGTTGCAAATGGAAGGAGATTCCACAATACAGGCAACATTTTTTCCAGCAGACTTACCAGCAAAACAAACAAATTGTCCCATCTAACAATTCAGGGTAACAACAGAGGCTTTTGTTGCACTCATTTGTAAATTTATGTGGAAACCGCAGCACCCCCCAAGGCTCCTCTGTAAAGTGCGGCCCTAACTCTATGGCCCGGATTCACAAAGCACTTACACTGACGTATCTCGAGATACGCCATGTAAGTACAAATATGCGCCGTACCCATAGAACTAAGATATGTCAAAAAACTGACTTCATCCGACGGACGCAACTTGCCTACGCCGGCGTATATTGGGCGCATATTTACACTGGACGCATTTGTCACTCCCATTGATTTTCGATGCAAATATGCAAATGAGGGAGATACGCCGGCTTACCAATGTACTTGCGCCTGGCGCATGTTTTAAGCGATTTGCGTAAGGGTTACGTCCGGCGTAAAGTTATTCCCCATATTGGAGGCGCAACTCATGCAAAGGTATGGACCAGGGAACGAACGCTGTCGAAGTTTATGCCGTTTACGTAGTACGTGAATAGGGCTGTGCGTAGGTTACGTTCACGTCGTAGGCAGTGATTCGACGTATCTCAGCCAGTTGTTTTGACGTGATTGTGAGCATGCGCACTGGGATGCATACGCATGCTTCATTTTCAAGTACTTGTCTGAAGCTCAGCACATCATTTGCATGGGGTCACGCTTCATTTAAATGTATCACGCCCACTTCCAGCCCACTTCCACTTACGCTGACTTACGCCTAGGAATATACGCTTCGCCGGCGCAGAGTTGGGAGCATTTGTTTTGTGAATTCCGTGCTTCCCTCTCTGCGTTGTGCCGGCGTAGCGTAAAGAAGATGTGCTACGGTGGCGTAAATATGCGCCAAGGTATGTGAATCCGGGCCTATATTTCTGTTTAGTTGTAGGTTTGTCCCTACATAGGATTGTTACTCTTTATTGCTTTCACTAAATATCCAATGAAGAGACCCGGTCACCAGACACAACTTTTCATTTTACGTGATTTTATTGAAACATAAATGTATTTTATTTATCACAGGAATTTCTATAATTAGGGTCGCTACCCTTTCTTCAAGTCAACACTTTAGCGGCGCACAGCAATTTTTTTTTTATAGTATAAACTATTCATATATTTTGCAATTAAATAACATTTCTTGTATAAGATGAAAGATGATATTATGCTGAGTAAAAATATACCTAGCATGTCATGCTTTAAAATTGTGCACACTCATGGAATAGCACAAAACTTCAGTACTTAAAAATCTCCATAGGCGACGCTTAATTTTTTATTACAGGTTACCAGTTTAGAGTTACAGAGGAGGTCCAGTGCTAGAATTGTTGATGATATTCTAACATACGCAGCGATACCTCACGTGTGGTTTGAATGGCGTTTACATATGTGGACGGGACCTATGTGTGTGTTCGCTTCTGCGCACGAGCTACCGGGACAGGGGCGTTTTAAAAAAAATATATATATTTTTATATTACTTAATTTTTTTTTTTTTATCACTTTTATTTCTATTACAATGAATGTAAACATCCCTTGTAATAGGAATCTATTGTGACAGGTCCTCTTTATGGAGAGATGCAGGGTCAATAAGACCTCACATCTCTCCTCCGGGCTGGAAAGCATGGGATCGTGAGAAACAATTCACTGATCTTTACTGATCTCATGCCGACAGTTGCGACTGCGGCTTTGTTTACTTCTGGGTACGTCGCGCCTGGGCTACCAACGGTCATAGACCATCTGGTCACCAGTCATCTCTATGCTTCCCACCCGGCGCCGGCAGATCGTTTCTCCAGGTCCCCGATGGCACAGGAGAGCCCGGAGAAGCAACGGATGGCGGCGGGAGGGGGAGACGTCGCCTATAAGGACGATAAAATGGTGGAACTGCCACTATGATCATTCTTATGGTGCACAGAATCACCGGCTGAAAAGATCGATATCTGAATGATGTTTCTAGCTGCACCCGTCATTCAGATCTCCCCAATGAACGTCCAGTACGTCATAAAACGTACCTTGGGCGGGAAGTGGTTAAAACAGGGGTTCAGTCTGCACACATACAAATACATGTGTAAGCCACAGAGCCCTGTCACGGCACCCTGGTATCTGTGGTCCTATCTCTAGCTTATGTATTCTGATGGATAGGTGGAGGTCACGGGAACTGAAGGGAGCCCACCCCTTCTTGAAGGTACAGGGACACACTGAGCACCCAGCAAATCGCACAATATCAGCCCTCTCGAATCTTACAATCTATAGCCGGCCATAGAAGGATGAAACCTCACCTGGTTCAGCATGGACAGGCCTGAGATTCAATCCATCCATGGGCAGTAGGGTAAGGTGACCAGATTTTTCAAACGAAATCTGGGGACTACTAATGGCAGTGTAGCATTACCCCCGGAGGAGCTGCTGGTTGTTTGGGTGGCACATTTACCATGTGGCTCTTCCGAATTCCTAGGGGTGGATGATGCATATTACATGAAGTAGAAGTAAAGGAATGTCTGCAACAGCTGCTCTTTGCTGTGCTCTTTATTACCTAGCCAGATAAAAACAATAAAACTTGTGGTAAGGAAAGTAAAGTTGAAAAAGAAAGATGAACAGCAGATTCAGGCGTATCAATGGGGAAACAGTGCTGCTCCCAAGTGTAACACCTCTTTGCACCACTCCTGCCTGAGTGGGGATAGTGTACCCTGACAGGCTTCTCTTACTGACCTGGCAGCCGGAGTATCGCTCGAACCTTTGTGAGGAAAAGTCTCTGCCACAGACCCTCCTCAGGGAGAAACCTCTGCCACAGGCCCTCTCTGGTTTGAATTACGGAGTTAGTTCTACTTGAAAGAATCATGCGTCGATCTTCTTCTTAACGCCACCCAGGTACCGACTGACAGGTGATCAATCCCTCAGTGTCCGGCTACCTGTGATCCCCGGTAGTTTGTCGAGGCCCTTTTGGACCACCAGCCTCTCAATGGCGTTCCTCAGACGTACTTCCCACCGAACAGCAATAGAGCTTGGGATCTTCAAAAGTGGCAACCCAGTCAATCACTGGGTCCCCATCGCTGCTCAAACATTCCGGACCAGCAGGGTCCCGGAACCAGGAACAACGCGTGGCACGCACGCCCTGGCCAGGTAGGTCATAACGCTGGGACGCCGTGGTGCAGTCACCCTAAAGGTGGGTGCCGCACTGGAAGAACACCCAGAACCAATGGCATATGCCTCCCCAGCATGCACAGCAAGGTCAAACCCTCCTGATTGGCTGCTGGGAAAGAGCACCTAAACCCTGACTCCACTGCTGCCACCTGCAGCACCGGGGTTGGAAGAACACCCCAGCGCAACAGAATGAGCCCGCAGCACAGCCAAGCTGAGACAGAGACCCTGTTTTGCACATAACAGTTTGGATCAGACTTTCACTACACTCTGATCTCCCTCTAAATTTAACTAGCACCGGTACCATAAAGTACCCAGGTGCTACAGCAGCAATCAGCAACTCATAGCGGGACTGTGATATTGCAGTGGACAGATCAGAAACTAAGTGACACTTTTGACACTTTGTGGGAACCACTGACACTAATACAATGATTAGTGCTAAAAATATGCACTGTCACTGTACTAATGACACTGGCTGGGAAGGGAACAACATCTAGGGTAATCAAAGTGTTAAATGTGTGCCTAACAAGTGTTTTCTCACTGTGGGGGAGGTGCTTTTACTAAGGGAAGGCAAAGATCCCTGTACCTTTGCAGGAACAAAGGATCAATGTCTTCCATACTGACAGAACGGCGAACTGCCTTGTTTACATTGACCCTCCCACTTTTAGAAATGCACGGCAGGCTACCGCCCCCAATCCCCCCCACCTTGTTTTTTTTCTTCTGACTTTAGCACCTCGCGGCAGGAGAGAGAAGAGAAGACTTGATTTGACTTTGTTCTGTCCGTCAGCACCAACCCCCCTGTCCCACTTATCATCTCGCGGCAGGAGAGAGAAAAGAAGAGATGACACTTTCGTTACCACAACCCCCCGCTTATCATCTCACGGCAGGAGAGAGGAGACCCCCCGGTTCTCTGCTGCTCCAGAGGGGCCCTGCCTAAAGCTGTGTAAGGGGCCCCAAAATGTATGATGTATGATGGCTGCCCTGGCTGGATACCATCAGCTGAGCTCAGCTGCCTCTCTCTGCCCATCACCGCCGCCACCCGCTTCATAACCTCTCAACTCTCACTCTACTACTGGGTGGGAGAGGATAGAAAATTGATCTGCCAGGGAAGGCAAGGAGATAAGCAGGCAGGTGGCTGGCCGGGATTTGAGTCAAGGCAGAAGAACGTGTGAGTGGAGCTGAATGGGCATGGGCATGGGTATGACCAGCACATGATCATCAGAAAGGGGCACAGATAATGGAAAAATACACCCCCCTAAGCTAGTAGGAGTGGTGGAGCGGGAGTGTGTAATTCAGTTTATTTTTTTTATTCTGCACTGACTGTCTTTGAAAATTGCCCCAGCTCCTGTTAAAATCAAATCTGGGGACAAAACTGGGGACAGAATTGGTCTGGGGACAGTGTCCTCAATTCAGGGACTGTCCCCTGAAACCGGGGATGTCTGGTCACCCTAATTCAGAGAGCTTTTACAAAGCCTGTCCAAATCCTTATTTTGAAGCAAGTGTAAACTAGCTGTTATGTGTGTTTAAGCCGAAGCAAGTGTAAATGAGCCCTTAGTGACACTTTTTGGGGACCAGTGACACCAATACAGTGATCAGTGCTATAAAAATGCACTGTCACTGTATAAATGACACTGGCAGGAAAGTGGTTAAGTGTGCTCCTAGGGAATGCTTTCTAACTGTGTGGGGATGGACTGACTGGAGGAAGACAGACATCTGTGTTTCTGATCAGCAGGAACACAAGATCCTTCTCTTCCTCTCTGACAGAACTACGGTCTTCCTTGTTTACTCTAAAAGATTGCGGGAGGCTGACATCGATCGTGGCCGCCGGACCACCTGATGGGCTCCCGCTGTCTCAAATCACATTAGGAGCTGGTCACCGGCAGCACTTGCGCGCCCCAGGCTCAGGAGTTGCAAACAACGTACAGGTACATTGTTTCTCATAGCCAGGCCACCCTGCCGCAGTATATGTGCAGTGAGCGGTTCGGAAGTAGTTAAATTGCATTTTTACCTGTAAGACACCTTTCACGCAATTTTCAGGCGTTTTAGTGCTAGAAATAACGCCTGTAAAGCGCCTAAAAACTGCCTTCCATTTATTGCAATGAGTGCTTTCACACCCAGGCGATGCGCTTGTGGGACGTTAGAAAAAGTCCTGCAAGTAGCATCTTTGGATGTATACAGCGCTCTCAAAATACCTCTGCCCATTGCAATGAATGGGAAGTGCCACAACACAGGAGTTTTTAACCCCTTTTTTGGGGATAAAAGCGCCCTGCTTGCAGCCAAAAAGTGGCACAGAAGCAAGTGTAAACAGCGGTAAATCGCTGCTAAAACAAGTGGCGCTTTACCGCTAACGACTGGCACTTTAAGTATGAAAGCAGCCTAATAAAAAATAAAGCTTTGAAAATAATAGGTGGAAGCTGATTGGTTGCCATGCACAGTTTCTCCAGTCTTTGTAAATTCCCCTCAGAGGCTCTATGTCTGGTCAAACCTAAGTCCTGCCCACTTCTAGTGATATGCCCCACCCAGTTATTCAACTGTCAGATACCAGAATCTTCTGTGGCCACCGGTCCTCTGCCATTTTACAAATAAGCAATGCAAGTTGGGTTTACTTCCAGGAGGAGGCAAGGCCTAGTGCAGGAAGTCTAGGCCTTGTGTACAGCCTGGGTCTAGGATGCAGACATGAAGATTGTTCCGGTAGGTTCTGAGAGAATTCTTAAATTTAGCAGTATGTTTAGCCCAAGTCCTCACTGGACTGCAGGAGGGAAGCCATGCGAGTTTTGCTGAACTTGCAGATTTCAGTCCCACTTGTCAGTCCCGATTTTTTAGGCTGAAATCGCAAAAAGTAGTACAGAAATCGGTGCTGCGCTGCAGATGCAGGGTCGTACCGATTAAGACGGAGTATGTAGACACAGGAACGCATTCCACTGCTTGTGAACGTTGTAGTGTAAACAAGCGTTTCCAGGATGGATCAGAGCGATTCTGATTGGTCAGTACCAGAACAGAGCATAACAGAAAGAAGCAGAAGAGCTGGGATTTCAAATTCATAGACCACTGCACTGACAGAATGAGCACTGACAGCTCATCACCCAAAGAGGTAAGTGGAAAAGGAATGGGGGCAAAAAGGGTGTCTAGTGTTTAGCTTTACATTTTTTCTAAAAAAAAGTGAACTAACCCTTCAAGCATTTACTGCTTATATCTAGAGGAATGTAGAAGAAAATAAAAATTACCTGAGGGGAAATTTTTAAATAAGCCGCCTAAGTATAATAAATCTGTCTCAGATCTGCCCCACTGCTGCTATTTAGTATTACCTAACTGTGCGACAGATTGATAAATGTCCCCCATTGTCTTCAGTAGAGCTTGTTCTCACCAATGAGTTGGATTGCCATCTATCATGAAAACAATCTGTATGTTGTCAATTTGATGTGTTGCCATTCAAATCAAATGGAGACTATACAAAATGTAATAGATCTAAAAAAGTGCACCTTGACACATGTATTCTGATGTGACATATCTGCTAAAAGGAATTCTTAAATTAAAGTACCCCCTTTAAGGGATTGTGAACCCTTACATATACCCAGTATAATGTCAGGGCTCAGGTGATAGACAGAGATTAAACAAGTCCCTCCACAAGCTGTACCTGTTTATCTGCTGTCACCTCTTCTCTACAGTCATTCAAAGTGCAGAATTTCTACAGCTTTTCTAAGCTTAAAGCGTTACTAAACCCACAACAGTAAAATCCGTCTACATATGCAATAAAGCATACTTGTTGTACTCACTGTGGAACCTAAGGTGTTAATTCTCTGCATTGTGTAAAAAGGCTGTTTGGTCCTATTTTCTCTGATCCTCCCCTTCTTACACAGTCCCCAATCCACCTGCTGATAGAACAGAGCCTTGAAGGCTCAGTTTGGTGTGCATAGCTAGAGTTTTATTTATTTTTTGGGAGGGTGCATGTGATCAGCACAGGGCCAATCAGCACTGTCCAGGCAGAGAGTTAGCAGTACATTAGCCAGTCAGAGGAGAATTAAAACTGCTCCTACAAGCTTTAACCAGACAATGATAGACGTCACAAGTCTGCTTTATACTGCAGATGGAAAAAGGTATTTAGCAGTTTAAATTTACTAAAATGTTCTGTATACTGTGGGAGGCCAGCTATAGTGAATGCAGGGCCCTGGGTTTAGTAACACTAAAGAAAACAGGGGGAGCTGAAATCTATATACATCCAATACACTCTGCCAAGCTCACGGAGAGTGTATTGGATGGATGGTACACACTCTCCTTCACACAGCACATAAGAACAAAGCTGAGGCTGTCAATCACAGGCTGTGTGCTGGAGGCCCCTCCCCTGTCACCCTTTTACCTCTTGGTGTCAGGAAAACCTGTTAAAAGTGACTCATGCTGATAGAAAAGTTACGAGGCAGCAAAGAGAAATGACACTCAGTCCTCTCGATGGAGACAAGTACACACTATAGAGGGATATGCTTTGTTTATATTTCATGTCTAAGGTTTACAATCATTTTAAGTTGGCCATACATGGCTTGAACTGCATCCTATCAACTGTAGTTACATTTGAGGTATTCAGACTACTGTGGGTGCTAGTTGCCAAAATACAACCTGCAGGCTGAATAAGGGAATTCCATGTGTGTATAGCTAGTACAGGCATACCCCTCTTTAAGTACAGTCACTTTACATACACTCGTGAGTAAGGACATACCTGTGAGTGTATGTAAAGTGCCTTACAAGAACTGTACAGACATTTTGCAGCCGCAGTAGAAGGAGCTGAAGCTCCGATAGCATTGCCCGCCCTGTTCCAGTGTGCCCCTGACACCTCCACTACAACCCCTGAGACCTCAACTACAGCTCCTGACACCCCCACTACAGTCCCTGATCCCCCCACTACACCCTAGAAGTGAAAAAAATGTATTTTTTCACTTTAAGTACATTTTCGTTTTACATATATGCTCTAGTCCCATTGTGTACTTAAAAGTGGGGTATGCCTGTATAAGTCATAGCTACATAACAAAACAAGTCCTCCCTCCTGAGTCCACTAGAGGTCACTGCATTTCCATATTTTGACTCTCAACATAACAATAATGATTTAGTAGGCCTTTCACATTACAGCTTCAATATCAGTTTTCAAACTCTTAACATTTTGCTAAATTAGCCTGTTTTGATGTGTTAATGCCGATAAGAGAATATAAGAGCAGTAAACAACTTACTACACCCTGCATGTAAGAATGTGCATGTCCAGAAGCCTTATGCAGCTATAGGAACTTCTTATAGGGTTGGATAGTGTGCCTGTGCTTTCCACCCGCACAAATACGGCAAAATCACATGCATTGGGGCTAGACGCCCGGTGTGCTTTCGGCATTAACCACTTCATTACTGGGCACTTAAACCCCCTTCGTGCCCAGACCAATTTTCAGCTTTCAACTTTCAGCTGACGCATTTTGAATGACAATTGCGCGGTCATACAACACTGTACTCAAATTATATTTTTATCATTTTTTCCCCCACAAATAGAGCTTTCTTTTGGTTGTATTTGATCACCTCTGCGATTTTTATTTTTTTACGCTATAAACAAAAAAAGACAGAAATTTGGAAAAAAAAAGACAATATTTTTTACTTTTTGTTATAATAATTAGGGTTGTCCCGATACCAGTATCGGTATTGGGACCGATACCAAGTATTTGCAAATACCCCCGATACCTAAATAGAATACTCCCCCCCCCCCCCCCGCGCTGCTGCCGCCGCCGCCGCATGGGTTAAACACGTGGGGAACATCCAGCTTTCATTTGAATAGCTGTAGTGTTCCCGCTGCGTATAGACCCCCCTTGCTCGGGATTGGATGGGTGATCTGATCTGTCCAATCCCGAGCAAGGGGGAGTGTCTATACGCGCGGCGCCAAAACAGCTATTCAAATGAATGCTGTGATGTTCTCCGTGCGCGGCTTTCGGCGGCGCCTAGGTATGAGCAAATGGGTTTAAACGCAGTGTGTCTGAACAGCAGTGCGGGAACATCACAGCTTTGACAGCAGAGTAATTGCTTCTCCTGGGCACTTGAACATAAAATGAGTGGAACTCCGATTTGGAATGATGTGACCGCTGTGATGTGTCACAGCGGTCTGATAAACTCCCTCGCAAGGAGCCCTGGATAGAGCCCCATCCGCCTCACACTGACCTATGACCGGGGAACAAATCACATCGATCACACACACTGTGGCGCAACATAATCAATTCCGGGGACACATGGCCGGAAAAAAAATGTTTCACAGAACAAACGTTCCCTATACAACACAGTGTACACAGCGATCTAGTGGTCAACATGGTAAGTGCAGGACACCTATACAGACCAATGATCAGCAGGTTATTTTTGGTCAGATTTCATCTCTTCATCAGACAACAAAGTCTGCACATACATGGGGGGATGGATGCTAGGCGGGATATACATGGTGGGATGGATGCACATGCTATATACACGAGATCACCATTTGTTTCCGGTTTTCTTCTCTCAAGGATCTGCCATTCTTTTGTCTTGGAGTATTAACTCACTGCTCCCTGGCAGAGCGCCCGTCATCTGCTTCTCAAAGCATTGTAGAATATTAAAAAAAAAAGTCAGTTACTTTGCTGAGTAACTAATTACTTTTTCAATGTAGTAACTGAGTCACTAACGCAATTACTTTTTCGGAGAAGTAATTTGTAACTGTAACTAATTACTTTTTTAAAGTAAGATGAGCAACACTGGGTATGAGGGACATGGCTGGAGGGACATGGCTGCATATGTGAGGGACATGGCTGAAGGGACATGGCTGGAGGGACATGGCTGCGGGGACATGGCTGCGGGGACATGGCTGCATATGTGGGGGACATGGCTGGGGGGACATGGCTGCATATGTGGGGGACATGGCTGGGGGGAAATGGCTGCATATGTGAGGGACATGGCTGGAGGGACATGGCTGGAGGGACATGGCTGGAGGGACATGGCTTCGGGGACATGGCTGCATATGTGAGGGACATGGCTGCATATGTGAGGGACATGGCTGCATATGTGGGGGACATAGCTGCATTTGGGGACACATTTAAAAAAAGTATCGGTATTCGGTATTGGCGACTTTTTGAAAAAAAGTATCGGTACTTGTACTCGGTCCTAAAAAAGTGGTATCGGGACAACCCTAATAATAATATCCCAATTTTGAAAAAAAAAACATATTTTTTTCCTCAGTTTAGGCTGATACGTATTCTTCTACATATTTTTGTTAAAAGAAATCGCAATAAGCGTATATTGATTGGTTTGAGCAAAATTTATAGCGCCTACAAAATAGGGGATAGATTTATGATTTATTTTTTATTTTTTTATTTTTTACTAGTAATGGCGGCGATCTGCAATTTTTTTTTGTCAGGCCTGCGATATTGCGGCGGACATATTGGACACTTTTGACACAAATTTGGGACCATTCACATTTATACAGCAGGGAAGGGGTTAACACTAGGGGGTGAAGAAGGGGTTAAATGTATTCCCTGGGTGTGTTCTAACTGTGTGGGGGGAGGGGACTGACTGGGGGAGGTGACCGATCTGTGTCCCTATGCAGGGCCGCCATCAGGAATTTTGGGGCCCCTTACACAGCTTCAGGCATGGGCCCCCTGGAGCAGGGAACCGGGGGGGGGTGCTGCCGCATGATGAAATAGAGAAGCAGGGGGGGGGGCTGCTGCCGCGAATTGAGAAGCGGGGGGGCCCTTTACAAAAAGAAGCAATAAAGGTAAATATATATAAAAAAGGGGGGTAGCCATCCGGGGCCCTGGGGACCTCCGGACCTCTAAAAAAAAAAAAAGAAAAAAAATTGGCATTTTAATAAAAAATAAAAGAAAAATATATTAAAAAAATATATTTTGTTTTAAAAAATATATATGTGTTTATAAAACAAGGGCTTGCCATCTGGGGCCCTTGGTGGCATCCGGGCCCCTGGGGACAACATTTTTTTTTTTTTTTTTAGGGTGGTTCCCATCTGGGCCCCTGGGGACCCCCGGGCCCCTTACAGGTGTAATGCCTGTACCCCCCTGATGGCGGCCCTGTCCCTATGTACAAGGGACACAGATCGGTCTCCCCTCTCCCTGACAGGATGTGGAGCTCTGTGTTTACACACAGAGCTCCACGTCCCTGCTGTGTCACGGCCAATCGCATGTACCCGGCGGACATCGCGGCCGCCAGGTACACACATCGGATCCTCAGCGATGCGGCGGCACAGTGTTTACCCGCTGCGCGCCACCCAAAGATGTCCACCCGGCACTTGAGAGCCGCGCTGTGGACGTCTTTTGTCTATAGCGCGGCGCTCTAGTGGTTAATGAACTTAGGCCTTTGTACCCTATATGGTGCGATTCATTTACAATCCAGACAGAATAAAGATTTGGAAAACTGTTATACCAAGTTCAGCTGAAGGTAAAACTAAACTGAAATTAAAAAGAAAGAAAATTAGAAATTAGTGGTGGAAAGAAATATTGATGGAAAACCCACACTGAATATTTTAGGAATCATCAACAAGTAGCATAGCGACTGGTGAGTTCCTAAAGAATAATCGGTTACAATTTTCTTTTAGGTTATGGCCATGATCCCTCTTACCTGGCCTGAACCAGCTCTGTTGGGGTACCCAAACTCAGTGTACTAGGGGACCCCACCTACCCTAATGCTGCTATAAGCTTGACAAGAACTCTTGGTAATGCATAAATATACCAGTGAACCTGTGTTCAGACTATGCACATCAAAGTATTTAAATATTTTATACAAGCAGTATCAGCAATTTAAAGTACATTTCCACTTTTGCAGTCACATTTGAGAAATCCATACTATGGCCCAGATTCACAGAGAGATGGGCGCACATTACGCCGCCGTAGTGCAAATGCCGTACGCCATGCCAACGTAGCGCGGAGAGGCAAGCACTGCATTCAGCAAGCCAGTGCACCCAACGCTGCGCCAACGTGGCGTGGGTTTCGAAGGCGCAGGCCGGCGTAGGTGGAAGTGGGCGTGACCCCATGCAAATGATGGTCCGAGCATGGTGCAGTGTTTTACGCCCGGCGTATCACAAACTGCGCATGTGCCGTGACGTTGCCGTGACGTGGACGCATGCACAGCACCCTTATGCGCTTGCTCACAACCACGCCGGCACAACTGCCTAAGCTATCCTGGATCACCACGTACGCCCTGAACTTAACGTATCCCCAGCCAGACACGTTCAACGCAGAATACACCGGCTTGTGTTCCCTGGTGCAGACCTTTGCATGTCTGTTGCCGGGTTGCACCTCATCTATGGGGAATAACTTTATGCCGGATGTACAACTTACGCCCACCTCGCATAGCATGCGTCGGGCGCACTCACGTTCGCGAATCGCCGTATTTCCCTAATTTGCACGTTTGAATGCCTAATCAATGGGAGCAGCAACATGCGTCCAGCCCATATGTGCGCCCACGCTACGCCGGCGTGTGTAAGCTGCGTCGGCGTAGGGTGGCAAGTTTTTAGGCGTATGTTGGTTTGTGGGTCTGGCGCACACATACGCCGGCGTACATTTGCACTTAAGTCGGCGTAATGTGCTATACTTCGGCGTAAGTGCTTTGTGAATCTGGGCCTATATGTTTGTTATGTGTTTTCCCTTTACACAGCACACCTATAAATATTTAATCTAGTTGCTTCTTTGGGGCAGGTTTACTTAGAATACTATAGGCAGTAGAGCTGCACAATTCTGGCCAAAATAAGAATCACAATTTTTTTGCTTAAAATAAAGAACACGATTCTCTCACGATTCTCGTGGCGTAAAATCTTTCACATTATACAAAAAAATTTGGGCTAACTTTACTGGTTATTTTTTTTATTATTATTGATTAAAGTAACTTTTTTCCCAAAAAATTGCATTTGAAAGACCGCTGCGCAAATACAGTGTGACATAAAATATTGCAACAACCACCATTTTATTATCTAACGTCTCTACAAAAAAAAAAAATATATATATATATATATAACCGTATTTATTGGGGTATTGCGCGCACCCCTAATGTGGACCTGTAAAAAAAAACTTTTAGTACTTTTAGTACTTACAGTTTTGGTGTCTTGCGCGGTGTCCATCGTCTGGTCCGGCGTACGTCTTTGGCTCCAGTGGTGTCTTCCCGGCTTCTCCAGCGCTGTCTCGAATCGAATACCCGCTTCCCGCGCTCAGTTTGAACGCCTATGCCGACATATACCGAGTGCAGTACACTCGGGTATATTCGGCCAGGCTCGGCTTCGCTCGTGCTCACGCTCTGTGACGTTTATGCTTGAGCACGAGCGAAGCAGAGCCTGGCCGAATGTACCCGAGTGTACTGCACTCGGTATATGTCGGCGGCTCAGTTCAAACTGAGCGCGGGAAGCGGGTATCGGCGTATATCGTGCACCCAAGATTTTCCTCTTATTTTAAGGGGAAAAAAGTGCGCGGTATATGCCGATAAATACGGTATATAATGTTTGAGGGTTCTAAGTAATTAAAAATTTTTAAAAAATGTTTAGTGTTTAAGTGGTTAAACGTTCCTCATTTACACACAAAGGGCCAGATTCTCATATAATTTCGCTGGCGTAGCGTAAGTCATTTACACTACGCCGCCGCAACGTAACAGAGCAAGTGCCGTATTCTCCATGCATTTGCTCCGTAGTTTGCGGAGGAGTAGTGTAAATGGGCCAGCGTAAGGCCGCGTAATTCAAAGGGGCCGGCTTGTATTTAAATTAAGCGCGCCCGCGCGTCGATCGAACTGCCCATGCGCCGGCCGGGGAAAAAGCCCAGTGCGCATGCTCCAGCTCACGTCGGAAAGCGTCGTTGAAACCGACGTCAAAACGGCATGATCGTCACTACGCAATGCCCTATTCGCGAACGAGTTAGTAAAACGACGTAAGCGACGGAAAAAGCCGACGCTGACCCGACGCCATACTTAACATGGCATCCGATGGCACCCGACTGCATCCGAAGGTACTGCGTAAGGTTACCCCTCATATTAGCAGGGGTAACCTTACGCGGACGAAAACGACGTACGCGACGACGGGGCGGCGTAAAAGCGTTCGGGAATCTGCGTAGTAGCCTCATTTGCATAGGCAAATGAGAAAACAACGTAAAGGCCACCTAGTGGCCAGAGTTGTCATTACAACTACGATCCGCAAGTGTAATGGTATTACACTTGTCGGATGTTCAGGCGTATCTATGCCTAAGAATCACTCGCATAGATACCCGACAAAAAAAACGGCGATACGACGGGGTATCTGAGATACTCCGTCGTAGCGCCTCTGAGAATCTGGCCCAAAGTCTATTCCTTTGATGTAAAGGACAAATTGTTACAATATTTAGACTTAGGTTCCACTGATAAAGAATGTTGTGATACTTGGCAGATTGCCCAATTTTTTTTCATTCTTTTGACGGCTTCAGCAGAACAGAGAGAATTCTCTGCATAGAAAGATCGGGAAATACTTTGTCAAGATCACTCGGGGAAAAAAATGTAATATTGCAATAATGATTCTTGACGATTAATCGTGCAGCTCTAATAGAATAGATGGCTATGTGTAAATATGGGTAATTAGAATAGAGGGACATTTTTTTCTTTGTAAATTGTAAATGTACAATGTACTATTTAAGCCTTGAGGTTTTAAACCCATTGTTATAACAAATAGTCCTGCATACTTAGTTTACAACTGATAATGAGAACTGCAAGCACAGTACTGACTGGGTTATATAAGCATATAACTTCCCATAATGCATGTTTTTGCATCTCACCTCATGTCGGTGCATTTCACTTCATTGCAGCTACGCAGTGAAATTTCATTTTATGACAATAAAGTCGAAAAAAGAAAAGAAAAAAACAATGAAAGGTGCTACTCCTCACAACCTCTGAAGAACATATACTAGCCTGTAGCTTATAACAAGCCCTGAAACTGAATTTAGAATATTTATTTTGATCTTTGAGGATTTTTCGTTTCAATCGTTTTTATTTAAATAATTTTTATTTATATGAAAGGCAGACATTAACATGAAAGGATAAGGCCTATAATCGGCGCTGCTTGATTTATCGAAGAGCAAACAGTGAAACCGTAGTGGAACCGCTACGCAGGTGGCATAACGTGTCTCTTTTTCTACTTGTTAAAAAAAAAAATTGGGGTGGAGGAGTGGCTGGGGGACCCCTTCAGGAAGGCCCCATGATATCAAACAGCATCTCTGGCTTAATTTACTTATACTACATCAGGATAGTACTGATGCTCATGTACACATAACCCCACTTTTGTTGAGGAAAAAAGCAATCCACTTTTGGTGCTCAATGTAAAATGCAAGTTTTAGCCCTGGTTCACACTGATGCTACTTTGAAATCGTGCTACTTTACTTGAAGTAGCGCGATTTCAAAGTAGCAAGGTCAGCGCGATTTCAGGTGCTAGAACTACTTTTGCAAATCGGTGCGGCGCCGCAAAATCTGTGTCGCACCAATTGGAACAGTGCCATTGCCGCCAATAGGCTGCGACTTGTCATGCGATTTGATCTCTCAAATCGCATGACAAATCGCTCCAGTGTGAACCTAGGCTTAAACAAACTTTGTTGCTGATTCCTACCTGTTTTTGATCTAAGTAAATAGCTGCTTGTTTGACAAGGTCCTGTGCAAAATGATTCTGAATAAGAGGGTCTAGTTCTTTATAATTACCTGGTGAATGCTTAGGGTTCTGAAGAGAAAAGTTGCAGTATCTGCATCCCTTTAGAAGTAATGACTAGCGTTGCACCGATATCGATACTGGTATCAGTGCCCATACTAAGCATACAAGTACTCATACAAACAATACCTTCAAGTCTGCAGACAGTAACCGGCGCCTTTAAACCCACTTCACATATATGTGAATTGGCTGGGTTTTGAACCGCATCTGATTCGCATGACATTTGAACCTGCAGCCTTTTCAATGGAGCTGGCACACATATGGGCAGGCCGGCTGCAGTGCATTTTTAACCCACTTCAATACCAGGCACTTTCCCCCCTTCCTGCCCAGAACAATTTAAGTTCATTACTGTCGCACTTTGAATGACAATTGCGCGGTCATGCAACACTGTACTCAAACAAAATTTTTATAATTTTCTTCCCACAAATAGAGTTTTCTTTGGTGGTATTTGATCACCTCTGCGGTTTAAAATTTTAGCACTATAAACGAAAAATACAGACAATAAAAAAAAAACTGATGGGCACTGATAGGCGGCACTGATAGGTGTCACTGATGGCACTGATAGGCGGCACTGATGGCACTGATAGGTGGCACAGTATAGGCAGCACTGATGAGGAGCTACTCACAGGCATTGTGATGGGTGAAACTCCTGCGCTGAAATGGATGGAAAGGGTTGGGCCAGGGGAGAGGGACAGGGAAAAATACACTGCAGCAAACAAAAGATAGGTCTATCCAAAAGGACGAGAAAAAATGTTGAGACAAGATATTGTTTGCGCTGTGGTGACAGTACCTAAAAGGTAAAATGCAATAAAGGGGGAAAGGGAGAGAGTGGTGTTCCCCAGGGAATGGTGAAGAGATGGAGACAGGTGGGTCTACTAAGTGACTTCATCAGGGGATCCCCTGAAGTCACGTGGTGTGACGAATACGCGTCGGGATTGGAGCACTGGACCCTTTGCAAACACCTGACGGACGGTAGACGAGCCCGCTGCTCGTGGATGTACGACCGCCTCAGATTGTTTCATGTGAGTTTTATTTATGCTATGCTTTATTAAATTATCCTTTGCTGTATCATGCGATGTGCCCTCCTTCTCTTTTCCCTGCCCGCAATACCATCGTCTGAGTCGTTGGCAAACCAGTACTAAGACAGGCAGTGGCACCAGAGAAGCACCAGGTTTCTGACAAGCTCGCTGCTCGTGGAGATAGGCACCCCCTCTCTAGACTCTGTGTAAGTGCACACCCTTTGATTTAAAGCAGAGGCTTCCCAGTGGTGACGGGACTACTCTATATGGTTTTTATTTGTCCCTCACATGTACCATCGGATTCGAGACCTACCAGGACCACCACCTCACCCTGTAGGAGTGCATCCATCCGCCAGGATATCGCTGTCCCTTCTGTTTGGCTATATGTGATAGCCTAGAGGTAAGCTGATAGGACCACTAGAGGTGTGGGCTGCACGTTTGGATTTCTTCACTGCATCTTCACCCATTTGGCTGCTGGAACTTTGTATTTCGATTCCTCTTTGGCACTCAGCTGTATGCTGCATTTGGACTTTTGCATTTCTGCTTTGTCCACAGGACTGAGATTATTATGCGTTCTATTATGCCAATCATATATCACCATGTTTGATTTATTTTGACATTGTCTCGGACATCCATTGTCATCACTGTTCACATTGCCTTTTGTATGCTCATTTTATTTATTTTTTGTCACTTTGAAGACCCACTTGTTTCCATCACTTCACTGTTCACATTGCCTTTTATGGGCCAGATTCAGGCAGATCAGAGCATCTTTGCTCTGGAGTAACGCTTCTCATTTACGTTACTCTGCCGCAATTTTAGGAGCAAGTGCTGTTATTCATGAAGCACTTGCTCCTAAAGTTGCGGCAGCGCATCGCAAATGAGCCGGCGGAATTCAAATTGGGCGGGTACGGGGCTTGTAGTATTCAAACTAAGCGCGATCCCGCGGTGAACATACTGCGCATGCGTCGAGTGTCAATGCATCCCAGTGCGCATGCTCCAAATTCTGTCAGTGAACGTCAATGACGTCACATCCACATTCATGAATGTTTTACGCAAGCGACGCGATTTGTTTTTTTTCCGACGCGATGACGACGCCTATACTTAACATAAGATACTCCACTAGGGGGCTGCTTTATCTATACGCCGCGTATCGCTTCCGGAAACGTCGTAAAGTCACTGCGTCGCGCCTGAAAAAGATCGTGAATTGCCGATTCCCGCTCATTAACATATTTTTTGAGCGTAAATCGGCGGGAACGCCCCCGGCGCCATTTTTAAGTTGAAGTAACGATGTGATGGCGAAATTCAATTGCGCCGATCGCATCGGAACTCCAACCCGGCGTTTCTTGTTTTCTGGTTACAGAAAACAAAAACGCCGGCTTAAAGTGACAGTTAGGCTGGCGGATCCATTGATCCGCCAGCCTAACTCTACCTGAATCTGGCCCTATATGTTCATTTCATAATTTTTTTGTCACTTAATATACTCACAGGCATTACTGAGTGGCACTGATTGGCACTTTGATGGGGCACTAACAGGCATTACTGATGAGGCACGGATTGGCATTTTTTTGGGCACTGATTGGCACTGTTGTGGTCACTGATAATAAACATGCATTTATTATGGGAACAGACTGGCAGGTGTTGGGCACTGATTGGCAGCTGATGGGCACCTTTTGATGGGGGCTGTGCTGATAATCAATGTGCTGATTATCAGCACAGACCCCCCCTTGACAGGAAGAGCTGCCAATCGATCACTCAAGCCCACAGCCAGCCCCTTCTGGCTAGTTAAACTGCTTAATTTCATCAATTGCCTTTGCCTTGGTCAACATACCTAGAGACTCTCTGCTGTGGTTTATTAAAAGGTGTGATTTTTACTACATTTTGTGTCTCCGTCTGTTTTTTGGTTCCTGACAGTAGGCGAAGGCCATGAATTCAGAGGATGCAGGCAATCCACCTAGTGGTAATATTTTTTCCATGTTGAATGAGCAGAATCACTGCATGGATCAGTTTGCCATAGCGTTACAGACACTCCTTATTCACACTGCTCACCTGGATCCTCCCACTGTGACTCTCTGCCAATCCCATTACTGGCTTCCCCTACCCCACTGTGTTAAGTTCAAAACGCTAACCATAACATACAAGGCCATTCACAACACCGCCCTCATCTACATTACCAACCTCATCTGCAGATATCGCCCAAATCATTCCCTCCGCTCCTCCCAGGACCTCCTGCTCTCTAGCCCCCTTTTTACCTCCTCCCATGCTCGCCTTCAGGACTTCTCCAGAGCCTTTCCCATCCTCTTAAACTCCCTCCCCCAGTATGTCCAATCAGCCCCTACCCGGTCCACCTTTAGGAGATCTCTGAAAACAAATTTATTCAGAGAAGCCTATGCCACACCCACCTAACAACTGTCCCCGAGCCACCCCCATCAAATCATTCTTTGCAGCTATTACCTTTTGTACCACCACCCCCTCCCTTTATAATGTAATCTCTACGAGCAGGGTCCTCCTGTATCTTTTGTATTGAACTGTACTGTAATTGTGTTGTCCCCATTATACATTGTAAAAGGCTGCATTAACTGTTGGCACCATATAAATCGTGAATATTAATAATAATAATTACAGGAACAGGCATCGACTCAATCTTGGAAGTGGACGAAAACTGTTGCGACAATGTTTCAGTCCTTACATTCTTAGTACCGGGTAAGTGAAGCTTGACAGAAAAAGAGTCCACCACGCTCTTCTGGGAGAGAAGCGTTTAGCCTCAGACAAGAATGTGAGGTTCTTATGGTCAGTCAAAAAAATGAGGGCCGGCATAGTGGAACCTTCTGGGAGATGCCTCTATTCTTTAAGAACTAAAAGGATAGCTAACAATTCTCTGTCCTCAATCTCATAATTGCATTCTGCAGGAGACAATTTCTTAGAAAAGTAGCCACAAGAATGCATATCGCTCCCAGAGGTAGGACTTTGAGACAGAAGGATGCCCACTCTAGTTTCAGATTCATCCACCTCAAGAATGAAGAGTAGCGTAGGATCAGGATGTGCCAATACAGGAGCTGAAACAAAGGCAGCTTTGAGAGACTCAAACGCTTTAATGGAATCCAGAGACCAATTCTGTGGGTTGCTGTCCTCTCTGGTCATATCAGTCAGGGGTTTGACCAGAGAAGAGAAGTTCCAAATAAATTTCCGATAATAATTGGCAAAGCCAAGAAAACGATGTAACACACGTAGACCTACGAGTCGAGGCAACTGTAGAACTGCAGATAATTTCTCTGGGTCAATCGAAAAAACGGCAGTAGTCATAACCTAGAAATGTAACCTGTTCTCGATGGAACTCGCACTTCTCTAACTTACAATACAGGTTATTATCTCTCAGCAGACATCTGTGTGGTGGCTCTCTAGGGATTTAAAATATATGAGAATATTATTGAGATAAACCATCACACATTGCTGCAACATATCTTTTTTTATCATTCAAGTTTAAGTTTATTTTCAAAAAATAGAGAACATACAGTGTAGTAAACGTAGTACAGTGAATACATTAGGAGACATAAAGTTGACAATTGTAATAGTGAACAATATATTACGTTTCGTATCTAGACTTCCCCACATCCCCTCCCCCCACCTCTTATCTTTAAATCTAGTAACTTTTAAATGTTAAAATAAGTGTAGACAATTGGGAAGAGTGGGAATTAGTAAAGATAGCAAAACATTTTAGAAAAAAAAAAAAAAAATCCCTATTCAGCAAGCAATTTATAAGCCTTCTATTATAAGCTGAGATTGCGAAACTTAAAATAAAAATAATAAAACAATTGTACCGAACTGGAAAGAGGGTGGATCTCTAGGGCACCCCCCTTCACCCGACACCCCTAACGGGAACATTCTGTGTTGAGGAGGAAGGACAGCCCCTTCAACCCAACCTCCCCTCAATGAGAAGAAAGGGAAAAAAAAAATGGATCTAAATGTTATCTAAAGATGCGTTTAATAATCAACTCTCAACTTATAAACCTATGAGAAGACAGGGAACTCTAAAGATATATTTAGTTAAATTATATCCACCTTACATGAGACAAAAGGAGAAAGTGGTATGAGGTCTATATCTCCTGTGCAGCGAAAAAAGGGAAAAAGAGGAGAATAGAGAGGAGAGGAGAAGAGAAAGAGAAAGGGAAAATGTGAAGAAGGGAAGGGGAGAGGGCCCACCTGCCAAAAGATTACATCAGTCTGGGGCAAGAGCCGCAACTAAACTCTCAGGTTGTGTGGGATTCCCATATAGTTCAACCAAGGTTCCCAAATTTCAGTGAATTGAGTAAAGGTATCTAACATGGAATTAATTCTTTTTTCTTGTTCCATAATCCACGTTACCTTTCTTTTCATATGTAAAATGGAAACTGATGGTTTCTTCCAAGCAGCTGCTATAGTGATTCTGGCGCCTGTCAAAATAAATAGGATCAGCTGTCTGGTGGCCTTAGAGGTCTGTGGTATTAGTCCATTTAATAAAGCAATTGCTGGAGACTGATGAAGGTTGAAACCTGTAACTCTCCTGATAATGTGAAATACCTTATTCCAGAAACCCCGTATCCTAGGGCATTCCCACCAAGTGTGAGTCATGGAACCTATTCCTTGACAACCTCTAAAACATACGGGTGATGCTGACGGATACATGGAGGCCAACTTAACTGGAACTAGGTACCATCTAGTGAAAATTTGTATATTAGCTTCAATGAGAGCTGTACTCATGAAGCCCTTGAGAGATCTAGTATAGTTTTTTTGCCAATCCTTTAGGTCCCAATCACTTTGAAGCCCTTTTTCCCAGGCTAGCATATGTGGTAATTTTATGTTATTTGATGCAAGAGATTTATAGATGACCGAGATATTACCCTTCCTAAACGGAGCTTGATCGCATTTATGTTCATATGGGGTTGGAAGGCCAGAGATTAATTTTTCATTCCACATTTCTTGTGCGAAGGTGTGTATTTGGTGTAATCTAAGCCTTTCCGATGGGGGAGGGCCAAGATTGTCTAAAAGGTATTGCTCAGATAGGGGGCCTGTATGTGTAAAGAAACGTCCAATACGGTACACCCCCTTATCATGCCACCATTTGAAGGGATCTACCTCAGTGTTAGAGTGAAAGGATGGATCAAGAAAAATACTTGACAAAGGTTCACCTTTAGAAACCAAGCAAGGATTGTTTCTAAGTGAATCCCATAAGGCCAAAGCTTGTGAAAGAGTGGGAGATAATATAGGAGGTCTAATTTTGGGAGTGCGCCAAATGAGTTCTTCTATTGTAGACAATGGGGAAGCCTGTTCTCCTATCCCTATCCAATCCGGGCGCTCGCTTCTGAGGTAAACCTCTGATAATTGTGCTAGCCTTGCAGATTGATAATACCATATCAAATTTGGAACTCCTAGGCCTCCCTGAACGGGTAAATTAAAGAGACTGCGAGAAGAAAGGCGAGGGCCCTTTTTGTTCCAAATGAATTTGGTAATTTTACCTTGAAAGGATTTCAGATGGCTTTTTATTATTGGTATCGGAAGAGATCTAAAAAGATATAGGATTTTAGGAAGAAGGGTCATCTTGATAGAATTAATTCTACCAATCCAGCCTATTTTATGAGTTCCCCATTCAGTCAGATCTTTCTCGAGTTTCCTAAACATTGGGGGATAATTGGCTGAGTATAAATCCTGGAAATTCGGGGTTAGATTAATACCTAAATATTTAGTGGAAGCAGAGTCCCATTTGAAGGCATATTTGTTTTTCAAGAGAGAAACCGTAGATTCGGAAAGAGAAACATTAAGGGCCCTAGACTTGGCCATATTCACCGTGAGACCCGAGACTTTAGAGAAATTGTTTAATAGGGTGAGGATTTCCGGAAGGGAGGAAGAAGGGGAGGTTATAAAGAGTAATAAATCATCCGCAAATAATGCGCACTTGTGTTCCTTTTTGTTGCAATTGACTCCCCTGATATTCGAGTTATCTCGAATGGCTATAGCCAGAGATTCAATAACGATCGCGAATATCAGGGGAGACAAAGGACAGCCCTGTCTTGTGCCCCTTTGGATTTCTATAGGATCCGAGAATATGCCCTGTAGCCGGATTTTAGCTTCAGGGGAGGAATAAAGAGAGGAAATTATACCTAAAAATTTAGAGCCAAATCCCCACCGTTTCAATACGGTAAACATAAATGGCCAAGAAACTGAATCAAAGGCTTTCTGAAGATCGAGTGAAAGGAGCATACCCCTTTGTCTAGTACCTCCAGTCCACCCAGAGTACATTAAGGAGATTAGATCAATAGCTCTCCTGATCTGGTCCGGGCCTTGTCTCCCTGTAATAAAACCTACTTGGTCTTTAGCGATGTATTGACCTATGAAAGCAGACAATCTGTTAGCTATTATTTTAGTAAGTAATTTAAGGTCATTATTGATAAGGGAAATTGGTCTATAGTTCTCCACTTGGCTATGATCTTTATCGGGCTTCGGTATCAACGAAATATAGGCCATATTGAGTTGTTTATCAATAGGGATGCCCTCTGTCAAATAATTGAAGAATCGTGCTAGATAGGGTGATAAAATGATTGAAAATGTTTTGTAGTATGAACCTGAGAAACCATCAGGGCCGGGGGCTGTATTCAGTTTTAAGTTTTTGATCACTGACATAATTTCCTCAGCCGATATGGGAGCCTCCAGCACCTCCTTATGAGTCTTTGTCAGTTTGAAAAGATTCAAGTTGTCCAGAAATTCTCCCATTTTATCCGAAGAGAAATTACTATCATTAGTGTAAAGTTTGGAGTAGAAGTTATGGAAGGCTTCCATCATCCGCCGAGGATTTAGAGTGAAAGAACCGTCCACCATTTTTATCTTGGGGAGTGTCTTTGATTTGAATCTCGGGGACAGTTTATGTGCAAGCATTGGACCTATTTTATCCTTTAAGTGGTAGTACCTGGCACCCGTCCATTTTAAATCATCTCCTGATTTTACTGTGAGTGCCAGGTTTAAAGCGGATCTAGCAGTGTCAAGAGCGTGCGTAGGGACACTCAGGGGGTCTGATTTATGTTTTCTTCGTAAATCTGAATAGGTCTCTTCCAATTTCTCTGTGGTCAGTTTTTTTTGTCTTCTAAGTTTGGCTGCTATTTGTATTATTTTTCCCCGAACAGTGACCTTATGGGCAGCCCATAAAGTTTCCGGGGATATATCTTTTGTATCGTTGATTTCAAAATATTCCTTTATGGATTGTTCAATTTCAGATTGACTGGTTAAGCGTCCAGTGAGATGCTCTGTGGGATGTAGCCTCTTTTCTCAAAGATAACAGAACCATGGAGTGGTCCGACCAGGGGACATCTTTTATAGTAGATTTAATGGCCGCTGGGACATGATGGTTAGATAACAATAGATGGTCTATGCGTGAATACGATTTGTGGGGGTTCGAATAATGAGGCTGCAACATATCTTGGAGGACATCGTTGAAGAACTACTGAAAAACTGCAGGAGGGTTGCAAAGACCAACTGCCCTCCTTGATCCTCACAAGATTGTATGCCCCTCTCAGATCAAGCTTTGTGAAAACTGTAGCTCCCTTGAGGTGTTCAAATAATTCCGTAATCAACGGAATCGGGTAGGCGTTCTTAATCGTAGTGCAATTGAGACCCCTATAATTGATACAAGGTCTCAGTTCACAACTCTTCTTTTTCACAAAGAAGAAGTCAGCACCAGCAGGAGAAGAGGATTTGCGGATGAAACCTTGAGAAAGTGCGTCAGCAACATAGTCCTCCATATAATTTATCCTCAGAGACAGACAAAGGGTAAACCCGGCCATGGAGAGGCATAGCGCCAGGTTGAAGGTCAATTGTGCAATCATACGACCAGTGTGGAGGCAAACTACCGGCTTGACCCTTGTCAAAGACATTGCTAAATTCACGGTACTCCTCTGCCAAGCAGGAGAGGAAAGAGGTGCACAAGACCTTAGCCACTTTCCGAAAACATGTCTTACTGCATTGTGGCAACCAGGAAAGAACCTCAGCATGAAACCAATCAAAAGAGGGGTTATGCCTTTGTAACCAAAAATAACCAATAACCACTGGTTAATGAAGAGAGGAAATTACTTGAAATTGGATTATCTCATGGTGAAGAGCCCCTATGGCCATGGTCAACAGAGCAGTCTCATGAGTCACATGGGCAGGCTGTAGAGGTCTCCCATCAATAGCCTTAATGGCAAATGGAGTGTCACAAAACTGCAGCATAATCGAGTTCTTAGACACAAAGGCACTGTCTATGAACAGGCCTGCATACCGAGAGTTGATTAGAGCCTGTGTATCGATGGCCAGCTTAGACCATGAAAGGGTAACCAAAACTAGAGGCTTATCCTAGGTAACTGGGGACATAACAATGCCACTTAAGGTATGTCCCCTATAGGACCTCAGGTGCAAGCTTTTCCCAGATGGGTAGGACAAGAAATTACCTGTCTGGCCACAATAAAGGCACAATCTCTCCCCCCTCCTAAAGGCCCTCTCATCCGCAGAGAGACGTGTGAAGTCCAACTGCATGGGTTCTACTTCACTGGCAGACTCAGTACTAGGAGGCATGGGAGGTGAAGAAGGCAAGAGTGGGACTGCAAAGCTCATAGCCAAACGTATAGGAGGCTTCCGCAAGCACTCCGGCTTAGAGGAAGGTCTCTCGGAGTCTGAAGGCAATAAAATTGACAAAAGTGATCAACTTCTCCAGATCTGTAGGTATGTCTAGGGCTGCTATTTCATCTTTGATGTTATCTGAGAGACCATGAGAAAAAGCAGCCACGAGGGCCTCATTGTTCCAAGCGACCTATGCTGCCAGAACACAGAATTCAATGGCATAAAGGGCAACGCTTCTCGTACTTCGTTTGATGGACATTAGGCTCTCGACTGAAGAAGTGGAGCATGCAGGAAAGTCAAATACCCTTTTTAAGGAAGCCACAAACTCTGGGTAACCCAGAACAATGGGTTTTGCGTTTCCCATAGAGGGTTTGCACAGGTCAAGGCTCTTTTAGAAAGCAAAAAAAAGATAAAGCCTACTTTGCTACTTTGCAAATACCTCCCTGATTGCATTCTGGCTACTGTATGCACCAGTCTAACTTCACCTGGTTGACAGAATTTGTGCCTTTACTGCTTTGTCCCTGAGAATCTCTGTGCTGCTTTGCTCCATAACTACTATTCTCCCAAGGGGGCTGGCCACCCAGGGAAGAATCAACTAATTTGGCTTATTTCTCAACAATTCTGGTGGCCTAGTCTCCACGCTGATGTAACTGCCTTTGTAGCGTAAGACACCACAACACCTTCCAGTGGGCCTCCTACAACTCAAAGCCAATAGAGAGAGGCCTTGGACCCACCTGTCTATGGATTTTTATTGTGGAGTTACCCAACTCCCAGGGCAACACAGTTATTCTTATGGTGGTTGACCAGGTTCTCGAAAATGTCACATTGTATTTCACTAAAGACGTGGCCCACATCCAAAGAACTGGCATCTATTTTTTGCTCAGGAGATCTTTTGGCTACATGCGCTACCCAAGGTTATCATCTCTGACACGGGTAGCCAGTTTGTCTCCAGGTTTTAGCGAGCCTTTTGTGCACAGTTAGGAATTCAGCTTTCTGTTTCCCTTGTGTATTACCTGCAGTCTAATGAAGCCGCAGAATGAGACAACCAAGCCCTGGAGCAGTTTCTGCGTTGCTATATTTCCTATATACCATAACAACTGGTCAGACCTCTTACCATGGGTGGAGTTTGCTCACAATAGTGCCGTCAATAATGCTTCCCGATTGGCAAATTATGGTTTCCAACCATCCATGTTGTATAACTAATTTGTTCCTCAAAGAATTCCTGCATTGGAGGAGCATCTCCACAATCTTCGTTCCACTTGGATGCAGGTCCAGGAGTCCTTGCAATGTGCCAATGAGAGGTACAGACTTCATGCTGACCACTGGCTCCTACCTGCTTCTTCCTACCAGATTGGGAAGAGGGTCATCTCGTAACCTCTGACTCTGTGTGCTCTCACTGAAACAGGCACTGCTATATATTGGACCTTTCCGTTTTCTACATAGGATCAATACAGTGGCTTATGCATTAGACCTTCCTTCTAGCATACATATTTCAAATGTTTTTCATGTCTCCTTATTAGGGTTCAGCGAACCCGAAATGTAAAGTTTGGGTTTGTACCGGACTTTTGGATTTTTTGTACCCGGACCCGAACAATTTACTGTAAGTTCGGGTTCGGGTTCGTGTTCGGGCGTGCTGCAGGGCAGCCAATCACCATTTGTTTTATTTGTGTGACCTAGAAGCCATCACAGCCATGCCTACTAATGGCATGGCTGTGATTAGCCAGTGCAGCATGTGACCCAGCATGTGACCCAGCCTCTATATAAGCTAGAGGCACATAGCACAGCTTGTCACTCTGCTTTAGTTAGGGTAGGGAAAGGCTGCTGCTGCTGCTCTTCTGAGGGAGAGAATTAGATAGGAGTCAGACTGTCCTGCTTCAGAAATCACATTACTCAGAGATCTATATAGCATTAAATAGTTACTTTAGGGGAAGGTTCCTGCTTGTGCTTGTAGGGAGAGGAATATATAGGAGTCTGTCCTGCTTCTGAAATCTAATTACACCAGCACTGCATATGTTACTGTGGGATACTCTGCAAGATACTTTAGGGGAAGGTTCCTGCTTGTGCTTGTAGGGATAGAAATATATAGGAGTCTTTCCTGCTTCTAAAATCTAATTACACCAGCACTGCATATGTTACTGTGAGATACTCTGCAAGATACTTTCTTCTATTGTGCTATTCAAAAAACATCCATTTAGGGCAAAAAAATATATTTTGCAGTGTTTCCTCCAGTGTTTGCCGTGTTTCCTCCATATCTGTACGTGTGAGATAAACACTTTGGCCCAGATTCACAGCGTAACGTAAATTCGTAAGCGTAAGCCGGCGTAATTCAAAGTAGGAAGGAAGTGAGCGTGATCCATTTAAATTAAGTGTGACCCCATGCAAATGGATGGCCGAACAAACCGCGCATGCGCCGTGTCGTGGACGTATGTCCCGCACCCCTCTGCGCTTGCTCACAACTACACCCGGCGTAACCCCTGAGATACATTGGCCCACTGCCTATGCCCAGAACATAAATACGCCCAGACATGCGCCCGTTGAGCGCAAAAGTACACCCGTCTGTTTGGTTGTGGTGTAAGTACTTTTGTTGAGGCATGTCTGCTCCTGCGTTGACGTCATACGTCACGCCGGGTACGCGCACAGGCTGAGCCCACCTATTGGTCAATCGAGCACATACCATTGGAGATAGGACATAGAATACTATATTTCCATCCACTGAACGACTGGGACACATAACAGAAGTCCCCGTCTTAACATTTCCGGCATCTGGAACGCAAGATGGCGACGGAGATAGACTTTGACACGCATGCCAAGGTAGGCAGAATGAGGGGTCCAGGTGGTCTCATAGGGGTGGAGTTAATAGGTATAAATGCAGGTGAGCGGTGAGTCTTTACTAGATACCCCAGTTGAAGTCTTTTTTAGACGAAACCGGTCGGGCTGCTGACTTACTGAAAGTCTCCACTGCATTTTTTGTGGGAAACACTCTTGTCCACCCATCAAGGGGGAGAGTTGCTGCTGTTCCCTTTATTTCTACAAGTTATTTCTTTACACGTGTGGTTTTTAATTTTCTTTTTTATGGTTCCTATCACAAAGTGTGTGATGTTTTGGAATTTTTAATTAAATTTTGCATTTTTACACTATGAGGAGCCTTTTTTTCTTTATTTTTCACTCTTGCGATTGAGAGCTGCTGGGCACTATCAAAGTGTGAATTTTAAACCGATTCATCCTATGGACACCGACACACCTTGGAGATCACCCCTGCCTAGGACTACAATCCTGGTGGTAACCGGACTAGACAATCGGTCTAAAAAAGCTCGCAAGACCCCCCGCCATATGGTGAGGTGAGGGTCCACCTTATCCGGTAAGGGTACCCATCTATTTGTATATGTGCAAAGTGTGAAGATCACTTCTTGAACTATATACCGCATTCAAGTCGATCAACAAGAAGGACATGTGTGTCACACCTATTAGGTGCTGGGACTAAAGTCTTATATGATTGGTGACCCTGAGTTATTCACAGTGGACTTTGTGTTATTATATGCTCCCATATCGCATGGTTTTGTCACTTATTTACAATAGTTGCTTTTTGTGTTATTATATGCTCTCATATTGCATGGTTTTGTCACTTACTCACAATAGTTGCTTTTTTATTGTTTGTCTTGATAAATGAGTGTGAATACTTACGAATCTTGATGACATATCTAAAGGTCACTTAGAGGGAAACATATATATATTTTTTGAAAGTAATTTTTGAAGATATATTCTTTTCCCACCTCTGGCTTTTGGAATAGTACGGTCTGAGTTACCTACTTCTTAATCACATTGGGAAGATCCTGTATAGGACCCCCGTATTAGCGCTACACTTTTCACTTATTTCTGTTACAAATATCCATTTTGTTGTGTTGGCTGCTTGATCTATATTCACCTTTTTTAGTTAGCGCAATATATCACTACACTATGTCTGCTCCTGCGTCTGGGAAGGAGAGGAGGAAGAAGAATTTCTCCGCAAAGGAGAGGGAGATTATCATCTCGGCCATGTCAAAGTACGATGTGTACCTCCATGGGGCACAGAGTGGCACGACCAGCAAGGCCAGGAAGAAGGTGATCCTGGATAATATAACCACACAGGTCAATGCCCTTGGCCATGAGGTTAGGTCCGCCAAGGACATTTCCAAAAAAATAAATGACCTGCGTCGTGTGGTCAAAGATAAGCTGGCCACGATGAGGAGGCATGCCAGGGGCACTGGAGGTGGACCAGCCACTGCTATAAGGCTCACTCCTGATGAGCAGGTGGTTGCCAGATGCCTTCAGAGGGAGCAAGTTGAGGGCTATGACTCCTTTGAACAGGCCCTGAGGACAGGTAAGTGTGTTTTTTCTCCTATCTGGTGTGTAGCATGTGAGGGGGTGCAAGGGAACATGTGACAAGTGTGTGGGTCCACCAACATGTGAATGCTTTGTGTCATCTACAGATGTGCTGGAGGGAGCTGGGCTGTCGTCGGCTGCTGGGCGACCCACGCCATCCCAGCAGGAGAGTGCCCACACCTCTCCTCTGGAGGAAGTTGAGGAGGAGCAAGTGGGCATTGAAGAAGATGTGTACCTCCAGGAGGCCTCCACCATCCCTGGACCCTCCCAAACATCCTCCCCCATCAGGGATAGCCCCTCAAGGGCCTTCTCCCCCTTCAGTGATAGCCCCCCAAGGGCCTCCTCCCCCATCAGGGAAAGCACCTCAAGGGCCTCCCCATACAGCCGGCCCCAAGCCTCTCCTGCCCCCAGGAAGGCGACGCGCAAGACCAGAGGTGATCCAGATGCCCTGGAGGAAAATCTTGCGAGGGACCAGGCCCGGCAGACCCGCCATATGGGTGCCATAGTGGGTGACCTGCGCCATGTTGCAGAGAGCCTGGCCTCCTCGGCCCAGACCCAGGCTGCCTGCACCTTGGCTGTGCAGCGTGCCCTTACACTGCTGGCTGATCAGAGTACCTCCAGCTCTGACAGCCTGCAGGATGTTTAGTGTGAACTGCACTGCCATCGTCACGTGCCTGGGGGAGCTGCAGGCCATCACATCAGGCCTTGTGACAGAGGTCAGGAGCCTTGCAGGGGCTGTACAGGTCAACACGGCTGCCATCGTGGCGGAGGGGAGGCAGTCGAGGCACATGCATGCGGAGACCAACTCCTTCCTGGAGCGCATTGCCCTTGCCCTGGAGGGCAGGCAGACAGCATCGGGCAGGAGTGAGAGACCAGGGGATGATCCTCCCCCTGATGCCCCACCCCCCCACCCGAGGCTCCCCCCCAGGCAACTGAGGAGCAGGAGTCGTGGCAGCATGCGTGGCCCACAACAGGGCAGATAAGTGTGTTTTTTTATTTTGATTTCTGCTCAGGATATGCGTTTTTGTTTTTTTATTTATGCTCAGGTTTTGAGTTTTTTATTTTGATTTATGTGCTCCAAAAATGTTATTATTTTTGTAGTATCTGCACACGGTGAGGAGTGCAGGCTACAGTGTGACTGGTGTGTGACTGGTGTATGAATGTGGGTGGCATTCCTGCCAGTAAGGGGTGTCACCCTGGGTCGTTGGGGAGAGGTTATCCCCACGGCTGTGTGAATGTGGTATGAATGGACAGCAACATGATTGGTGCCTTGGCGTGGCGTTGCTGCTCCCAAGTCCCGTGTGGTGGACTTGAGCTAAACCAATGTGAAGTGGATGTGGCGTGTGTGAGCTAGGGACCACAGTGGTGTGCATGCGTGCATTGTCCGTGTGCCATGATGAATGTTTGTGTTTAACGCGCAAAGATGCCTACCATGAGGCACCTCCTGACTGCTCTTCCCTCAGCAGATGGGGTAGCCTCGTTCAGGGGGGGACTGTGTGGTTGGGGGATCAGGTCATCACATATGTCAATCTCCAGGCCCTTTCTCATGGCGTAGTTGTGCAGCACACAACATGCACCGATGATCTGACGCACAAAGTTTGGGGAAAACAACAGGGTCCCCCCGGACTTATCCAGGCATCGGAAACGGGACTTCAGGATGCTAAATGTGTGCTCCACCACTGCACGGGTACGTATGTGTGCATCATTGTATCTTCTCTCTCCTCTGGTTTGGGGATCCCGGAATGGAGTCATGAGATGGGGCCCAAGTACATATGCAGAGTCACCTGGAAGGGAAAAGACAGGAGGATGTTAGTCGTGCATGTGTCCCTCGTGATGTCTGCATCATGGGGTCAGACAGTCATGCCTGACTCCCATGTCACTCACCAACCAGCCAGCTGTCCCTGTACACCTTCTGTTTGAATTCCGTTGGGATGTTGCTTTGACGATATATGTAGCTGTCGTAGCTGTCCCCTGGGTGTTTGGCACGGACGTGCCATATGAGGCATTGGGCATCGGCTATCACCTGTACGTTGATGGAATGCCAATGCTTACGATTGCGGTACATGCGCTCTGTGGCATGGGGGGGGGGGGGGGGGCTTAGTGCCACATGTGTGCAACCAATGGCCCCAATGGTATGTGGGAATCCGGCAATTCAGTAGAAATCCTGCATTGCCTTCTGCCGCAGATGCTCATTGGTGGGTCTGATGATGTGGTGGGACATGCGTCTGAGTATTGCGGGGACAACCTGGTGCACGCATCTGCTCATGGTGGATTGTGACATCCCAGACACGACTCAACTTGTACGCTGAAAAGATCCACTGGCAAGGAAATGGAGTGTTGCCAGTACCTTCACCAGTGGCTGCACTGCATGTGAGCGGTGTGTCTTGCTGGTGATAGGCATGTGCATTTCGTTTCGTTCCGAATCGAAATTCGGACGAATTTTCCATTATTCGGACATTCGGATGCATACGAATTTCCGAATTGCTATATTAGCGAAAAATTTCGACCGTTTTCGGAATTCGTTCATTTTCGACCGAATTTCGAAAAAAAAAAAAAAAAATTGGTCGAAATCGAATTTTTTTCTTTCGAATTCCGAATCGAATACCCGCGGACCAAATTCGATCGGAATTCGAAAAAAAAAAAAAAAAATTCGAATTTAATTCGAAAAAAATTCTATTCAAAAAGAGACTATTTGTTTTCTAATCTGGTTGAAATATTTTCGATTTCGACCGTTTTTTTTCGAAATTCGGTCGAAAACGAACGAATTCGAAAAAGGTCGAAATATTTTCGATTTCGACCGTATTTTTCGAAATTCGGTCGAAAACGAACGAATTCCGAAAACGAATTCAACACATGTAACGAACCTAACTTAACGAAATTTATTAAATGACGAATTGAAACGAAACGAAACGAAACGAATTTTTCACTTTTGCACATGCCTAGCTGGTGATTTCATCATGCAGGGCTGTGGCTAATTCTAGGATGGCATCAGGGCTGAATCTGAAGATGCGATACACCTCCAAATCACCCATGCCAAAGACGTTCATGCGCGTTCGGTATATCCTCTCCTGTGCCCTCCTCCTCCGTGCCTGTAGATGCAGTAGTGCTATCACCACGGCTGCCCCTGGCATGTTGGCATACGGATGTGTTGTACTGCAAGTGTGGTTGCTCAGCTCATCCGTAACGGTGCTGCTGTAGCTGCTCTCCAGCTAACCTGTGCACGTCTGCTGCTGACCTACCCCTGCTTTATGAGGGGTAACTTTAGGCCGGACGTACAACTTACGCGCGGCGCGCGTAGCCAGCGTCGGGCGCAAGTCTGTTTGTGAATCAGCGTATCTCCCTCATTTGCATAATTGAATAGAAAATCAATGGGTGCGCCAGATGCGTCCAGCGTAAATATGCGCCCACGGTACGCCGGCGTAGGAAAGTTACGTCGTTCGGAAGAAGCCTATTTTCAGGCATATCTTGTTCTGTGGGTACGACACATAGATACGAGATCGCATCTTTACACTTACGCGGTGCATATTGAGATACGTCAGCATAAGTGCTTTGTGAATCCGGGCCTTTAGCTACTGTTCTTCTATTTAGCTATTAAAAAAACACCCATTTAGGTGCAAAAATAAATATTTTGCAGTGTTTCCTCCAGTGTTTGCCGTGTTTCCTCCATATCTGTACGTGTGAGATAAACACTTTAGCTACTGTTCTTCTATTTAGCTATTCAAAAAACACCAATTTAGGTGCAAAAAAATATATTTTGCAGTGTTTCCTCCAGTGTTTGCCGTGTTTCCTCCATATCTGTACATGTGAGATAAACACTTTAGCTACTGTTCTTCTATTTAGCTATTCAAAAAACACCCATTTAGGTGCAAAAAAATATATTTTGCAGTGTTTCCTTCAGTGTTTGTCGTGTTTCCTCCAGTGTTTGCAGTGTTTCCTCCATATCTGTACGTATGAGATAAACACTTTGGGGCAGAATTAGGTAGAAATGCCTATCTTTAGGCATGCCTAGCGGCTGGCTTTTAAACTAGGCCGCCGCAACTTTTTCAGGCAAGTGCTTTATTCTCAAAGCACTTGCCTGTAAAGTTGAGGCGGTGAATCATAAAAGACTCGGCCGAATTCAAATTCGGCGGGTAGGGGGCGTGTATAATTTAAATGAAGCGCGTCCCTGCGCCGAACGAACTGCGCATGCGCCGGCCGTGATTGGTTCCCAGTGCGCATGCTCCAAATCTCTACGTCAATTTGACGTGTAAACAGTGGCGTCTCCAGCTTTCATATTTAGGGGGGGCACATGGGGGGACAGGGACAAAAGTAGGGGGGCCAACTATAAAATGCAATTATATATATATATCTCCTGGGGCCCTTTTCTACGATCCCACAACGGGCCCTTTTACATGTTCTGCAGTGAGCTCCCTTCCTACTATACTGGGGCCCCCCAGGGTGTCAGAAAAGAAGAGATATATGTCACCAGCACACCAAGAAAATATAAGGGTCCAAAGCAGTGGGAGAACTTTCAGGGTTGCAAAGGTTGTCTTGCCACCGAGCCCTGGTGTTCTGCCACTGTGGGGTTCCCCAGCTGTCCTGTCCCTGCTGTTGACAGCGCTGGTCTGGCATCTGTCTCCTTGGCAGTGGCGGCAGTCCATTAGGACCTAGTGCTGGTGACATTATGGGTGCATGCAGGGGAAGGCTGGCACTATTGGTTATAGAGAGCTGAGCCCCCAGCTGGTCACCTAGCAGCAGTAATGCTGTATAACCTTCTCTGTTGACATGCTGATCAGGATGTGATCCAGGTAATGCTCCCAGTCAGATCTAATAAATACAGTATTTATTAGCATCAAGAGTACAACCACATATATATATATATATATATATATATATAGCAAAACAGTGTATTTACAAGGCCTATAATACACTCCTCAGCGCCCAACAGACAATACCTTTAAAAAAAGGAAAAAAATAAAAATATATGAAACACACTAAATATCTCCAAATTGAAATATATAGGTGTGTATAAATAAAAGCAGCTGTTAAAATGATGTGTCATAAAATAACAGAAATGCATTCAAAGTCCAAAATAAATCATTTAAGAGATAAATGCAAAACAGCGCTAAATATGGATATAAGTGTCCAACTCCACCATAAAGTAGGCAAAAGGATGGAAAATCTTGATATAGCCAAAGTCTGTGTGTTTATCCCAAAAAAAATAGTGTCAGATACAGAGAAAGGAAGCGTGCACCAGCCTGCCCACTCTCAATCCACCACGTGTTGGAATCAAAGTCCCCGCAGGGGTTCAAACTCACCGAACAGACAATAATATCAGGCACTTCATATATAATCGGTCACTGATCGAATTTCCATCCAATGGGGATCACTTGCATGGAGTTAACCTCATAAAGGTGGGATATTGAAACAAACAGAGGAAACAAATATAGTGTAACTCAATTTATTAAAAAGCCCCTTTCCAGCAAGTATCCCAAAAAAGTCCTACGTACAAGAAAAACATTAACAATGGACAATGTATGTATCACATCACCGGTCAGGCGTCCTCAACGCGATCACCGAAAGGTTTCCCAGCAGATCAACTCTTCCTGGTTCCTGCAGTGTGGCGTGGATAACATAACATACCAGGCGTAGCATGCAGCTATCACTCTGACTAGTTTCGTCAGTAAATGACTTCAACGGAGAGTGTAGCTGCACATGCGGCGCCATGAACTTAATAGTACAGCTCCACTAATCTCAACCAATCAGAGCCTATAGTTTGCAGACATTCGACAGCCAATCGAAATTTCCGTATCAAAAGCAAGAATTCGACGGCCAATCGGAAATATCGTATCGAAATTTTACGGCAGCACGTCAGAGACAACGTAGACACGCCGTACGGCGCCGTGAGCGTAGTCACGCACGTCCAATATCGTCGGCCAATCAAAGCCTGTTGTTTGCAAACATTCGGCAGCCAATCGAAATTCCGTATGTGATCCAATCAACAACGGAAATTCGACGGCCAATCGAAATTGTCTTATCATGATTTTTCGACAACCCGTCAGGAGTAATGCAAGCACGGGGGCGTTCCTAACGGTGCACGTCACGGTACTCCGTGCTTCCACTATACTCACTTCTGGGCTTCAATATGGCGAGTTTAGGGAGGTTTCCATACACAAGAAAAAACACAGCAACACTGCGTTTTTTCTTATTAATAGACCGGACACTCTATCTCAGTCCACAAACAATGCTAGACTGTCTCACAAATCATCCTTTTGGATAAATGTACGTTTGTATAATTATACAGGCTATACACCATAACATAACCATAAACACAACATACTAAAAAATAAGCAAACATAATTTACAAATTAAAATAGTTTAGACAAACACGCCTAAAAAAAATAATATTTAAAATTCCAGAATATACAGTTTTGCAATATACATTATATCAGATATATATGTATTAGACACCACAGTTACCAGGCATATTGGTGCCAATCATATATGCAAAACATGCTTATTTAAAAAATGACCAATACTTTAAAAGTAATTATTATAGATACTGTAATAGCCTACTAAGAGCAATGATTCTTAATACAGATCTCAAAAACATGCTATTAGTAGATACTTCCTCAATATAGATGAATTCAAAATAAATTCACTCTAAAAGTCGCTAATAAAGCAATTTATATCTAGATCTACGTTCAAGCCTCTAGGGGCTAGAGTATCTACAGAAAAAATCCACTGGGTTTCTCTTTTGGAGAGATCCCGTACCAAATTAGAACCCCTCCATGTTGGTTTAAGGTGGTCAATACCCCAGAATTTTAAAACCCCAGGGTTTTTGTTGTGAAAAAGTTTAAAATGCAGAGACACATTATGGTCCTTGAATCCGTTAATGATATTGACTACATGTTCAGCGATTCTAATCTTCAATTGTCGCTTTGTGCGACCTATGTAAATTAACCCACATGGGCATTGGAGGGCATACACAACATATTCAGTATTGCATGTGATAAATTCATTTACATAGAATTCCTGTTGGTTTGATGTAGAAATGAACTTTTCCACTCCTTTTACCGGACGAGAAGCTTCCTTACAGGCCCGGCACTTTTTACACGCAAAGAAACCATCCTTGTCCCAAAAAGTAGCTGGGCGGGATGGAGGATTGAGTACTTTGCAGACTATTCTATCCGCAAAGCTAGAGGCCTTCCGATAAATAAAGCCTGGTTTAGATGGTAATACCGGAGCCAGTGTTTTGTCCATCAACAGAATATGCCAATGTGTATAGAGGATATTCTCAACCTCTTTGTATTGAGAGTGGAAATCTGAGCAAAAATTCCATTCTCGTTTTTCATCTCTTTCTTTACATCCTGTGATAGCTAGAAAATCTTCCCTCGGAGCTTGCGCTAATTCTGTAATAATTGTGTCCAGGGTCTCTTCACGATATCCCTTGTCCACAAATTTATTTTTAATAATCTGGGCTTGTATAAGGAAATCCTCTGGTTCAGAGCAATTCCTTTTTACCCTAGTTAATTGTCCTTTGGGAATATTTTTAAGCCACGTTGGATGGGCCACTACAGGTAGGTAGATAACTATTTGAGTCAGTTGGTTTAAAAAAGACTTTTGTACATAGTCTATTCCCCATTCTGAATATATCCACATCTAGAAAGTGAATCTGAGTGGCATTGAATTCACTTGTCAATCTAATACTATCAGTACTCTGATTGAGTTCTTCCAAAAATAGTTGTAGAGTATCTACCAACCCCTCCCAGACAAAAAACAAATCATCAATATATCGTTTGTAAAATAATATTGAGGCCGATCTTTAGAGAAAATTATTTTATCCTCCCACTCTCCCATATAGAGGTTCGCGATACTGGGCGCAAATTTAGCGCCCATGGCGACACCAGTACTTTGGGAGTAGTAGACGCCATCAAACCAAAAATAATTGTGATTTAAACAAAAATCTAAGGCATTACGAATAAAAATTTCTGATCATGGGGTATATCAGTTCGTTTACACAAAGCCCAATTAAGCGCTAGAAGAGCATCATCATGCTGTATAATAGTATACAGTGATGATACATCTGCTGTAACTAAATAGATGTCATCTTTCCCTGTAAGGTCAATCGTTTGTAGCAATTGAAGCAGACTTTTTGTGTCTTTCAGATACGCCCTTGTCTCAACCACACTTTTCTGTAGAAAGATATCAAGGTATTCACCAAGACGAGAGGTGATCGACCCAATCCCATTAACTATGGGCCTGCCAGGCGGATTAACCTGGTCTTTGTGGATCTTTGGAAGGGTATAGATGGTTGGGGTTCTATTACTGCTCGGAATCAGATATTTTTTCTCACGGCATGTAAGAACACCTCTCTTAAAACCCATCTCAACCAGAACTTTTAGATCCTTCTCATATTGAGAGGAAGGGTCCCTATCCAATCTAGTATAGGTACTTGTATCGCTCAGCATAACATTGAGCTGATCCAAGTAGAAATCTTTATTGAGGATCACCACCCCTCCCCCTTTATCCGCAGGTCGGACAATCACATCTTTCCTTTTTTCCAGGGAGGTTATGCCATCCATAATATTTTGTGGATTTACCTTTTTCTTAGGGACAATAGATTCTAGGTCTCGTATAACCAAATTTTTAAAAGTCTCAACCTGATGATTGGCTTTATTCAAGGGGTTAAATAGAGATTTATTACGTAACCCACTATCAATTGCCACTGCGGAATTGCTCATAGTGGCTTGTGAATTCTTATTCAAATAATATTTTTTCATATTTATTTTTCGTATGTACTTATGTACATCGATAAAAACGTTGAATTTATTCACCGGTCTTCTGAGACCGCACTTTAGACCTAGATGTAAAATATTTGTTTCCTTATGGTTCAAAATCACATTACTTAAATTAAAAATACCCGTTATTCCGGGGCCCTTCTTCTTTTTCTGGACCTTTCGTCCTCCACGACAACCTCTGGGTCGTTTCTCCTTTGACTTGATAGGGGGACCTGTTCCCTCTCCCAGTATTGCTGTTCCCTCCAAGTGGGGTCCCTCTGGTTTTGGGTTTGGGCATGTTGAGGCGGTTTGCCTCTTCGTTGTGGTTGTCCCCGACCACGTTTCTGCCCCCCCTCCCCCGGCCTAAAAAAGGACGTGGGGTTTGGTGGAAACCTCTTGGGTCATTATATAATGGTTCAAACCTGTTATATACAGGTATCTGATGTTGGATATCTGGATATGGAGGATGGCGATTAGTGCCATAAAACTTCCCTCCACGGCCAACAGGTCTCACTGGTGTCGATTGACCTCTAGGGGCCCGAGACACGGGATAGTCATTTCTCCCCCACATTAGGATTTGGTATAGGGGTGTTGGGAATCTGACTTGGCAAATTTTCACTCCTATTGTCCACATTTGGCTCCCTATTAGAAGGTGATGTACCCTGTTGCCATAAGTATACATTTTTTGATTGAAAATCTAGCATATCACGATGATATTTTTTGGTTTTTTTCTTCTGTGTGTCTTTATCCACTTTTTCAAGTTTTTTCTTAATTCTGATATTAAAATCTATGATTTGTTGTGACTCTTTAATAGGGTCTAATTTGATTTTAAGCTCATTAATTTTAGTTTCTAGTATGGTCATTTTCCTACGTTTTCGCTCCAGGACTAAATCCTGCAATTTAAAACCCATGGTATTAAAAAAAGTCGTACCATTCAGCCTGTGACTTAGGGTCATCCAGACCATCCTGAGGTACAACATCCCAACGTAAACTTCTAACGATAATTTGATCTTTAGAATATTGTTCTAGAGTGAGAATGTCCCACCAGGTACGCACCTGTTTTTCCAGGGCGTTACCTAGTGCCGACATTGTAGCATTATAATTCACTTGTGCAGTACTATGTTCATTGAACGAAAATACATTGCTAATGTCAATATTTCTATTTTCCAAAAATTGTAAAGCGTCCATGGCTGCTAAGAAAACAACAAATAGATAGCAAAACAGTGTATTTACAAGGCCTATAATACACTCCTCAGCGCCCAACAGACAATACCTTTAAAAAAAAGGAAAAAAATAAAAATATATGAAACACACTAAATATCTCCAAATTGAAATATATAGGTGTGTATAAATAAAAGCAGCTGTTAAAATGATGTGTCATAAAATAACAGAAATGCATTCAAAGTCCAAAATAAATCATTTAAGAGATAAATGCAAAACAGCGCTAAATATGGATATAAGTGTCCAACTCCACCATAAAGTAGGCAAAAGGATGGAAAATCTTGATATAGCCAAAGTCTGTGTGTTTATCCCAAAAAATAGTGTCAGATACAGAGAAAGGAAGCGTGCACCAGCCTGCCCACTCTCAATCCACCACGTGTTGGAATCAAAGTCCCCGCAGGGGTTCAAACTCACCGAACAGACAATAATATCAGGCACTTCATATATAATCGGTCACTGATCGAATTTCCATCCAATGGGGATCACTTGCATGGAGTTAACCTCATAAAGGTGGGATATTGAAACAAACAGAGGAAACAAATATAGTGTAACTCAATTTATTAAAAAGCCCCTTTCCAGCAAGTATCCCAAAAAAGTCCTACGTACAAGAAAAACATTAACAATGGACAATGTATGTATCACATCACCGGTCAGGCGTCCTCAACGCGATCACCGAAAGGTTTCCCAGCAGATCAACTCTTCCTGGTTCCTGCAGTGTGGCGTGGATAACATAACATACCAGGCGTAGCATGCAGCTATCACTCTGACTAGTTTCGTCAGTAAATGACTTCAACGGAGAGTGTAGCTGCACATGCGGCGCCATGAACTTAATAGTACAGCTCCACTAATCTCAACCAATCAGAGCCTATAGTTTGCAGACATTCGACAGCCAATCGAAATTCCCGTATCAAAAGCAAGAATTCGACGGCCAATCGGAAATATCGTATCGAAATTTTACGGCAGCACGTCAGAGACAACGTAGACACGCCGTACGGCGCCGTGAGCGTAGTCACGCACGTCCATATCGTCGGCCAATCAAAGCCTGTTGTTTGCAAACATTCGGCAGCCAATCGAAATTCCGTATGTGATCCAATCAACAACGGAAATTCGACGGCCAATCGAAATTGTCTTATCATGATTTTTCGACAACCCGTCAGGAGTAATGCAAGCACGGGGGCGTTCCTAACGGTGCACGTCACGGTACTCCGTGCTTCCACTATACTCACTTCTGGGCTTCAATATGGCGAGTTTAGGGAGGTTTCCATACACAAGAAAAAACACAGCAACACTGCGTTTTTTCTTATTAATAGACCGGACACTCTATCTCAGTCCACAAACAATGCTAGACTGTCTCACAAATCATCCTTTTGGATAAATGTTTTGTTTGATAATTATACAGGCTATACACCATAACATAACCATAAACACAACATACTAAAAAATAAGCAAACATAATTTACAAATTAAAATAGTTTAGACAAACACGCCTAAAAAAAAATAATATTTAAAATTCCAGAATATACAGTTTTGCAATATACATTATATCAGATATATATGTATTAGACACCACAGTTACCAGGCATATTGGTGCCAATCATATATGCAAAACATGCTTATTTAAAAAATGACCAATACTTTAAAGTAATTATTATAGATACTGTAATAGCTACTAAGAGCAATGATTCTTAATACAGATCTCAAAAACATGCTATTAGTAGATACTTCCTCAATATAGATGAATTCAAAATAAATTCACTCTAAAAGTCGCTAATAAAGCAATTTATATCTAGATCTACGTTCAAGCCTCTAGGGGCTAGAGTATCTACAGAAAAAATCCACTGGGTTTCTCTTTTGAGAGATCCCGTACCAAATTAGAACCCTCCATGTTGGTTTAAGGTGGTCAATACCCCAGAATTTTAAAAACCCAGGGTTTTTGTTGTGAAAAAGTTTAAAATGCAGAGACACATTATGGTCCTTGAATCCGTTAATGATATTGACTACATGTTCAGCGATTCTAATCTTCAATTGTCGCTTTGTGCGACCTATGTAAATTAACCCACATGGGCATTGGAGGGCATACACAACATATTCAGTATTGCATGTGATAAATTCATTTACATAGAATTCCTGTTGGTTTGATGTAGAAATGAACTTTTCCACTCCTTTTACCGGACGAGAAGCTTCCTTACAGGCCCGGCACTTTTTACACGCAAAGAAAACCATCCTTGTCCCAAAAAGTAGCTGGGCGGGATGGAGGATTGAGTACTTTGCAGACTATTCTATCCGCAAAGCTAGAGGCCTTCCGATAAATAAAGCCTGGTTTAGATGGTAATACCGGAGCCAGTGTTTTGTCCATCAACAGAATATGCCAATGTGTGTAGAGGATATTCTCAACCTCTTTGTACTGAGAGTGGAAATCTGAGCAAAAATTCCATTCTCGTTTTTCATCTCTTTCTTTACATCCTGTGATAGCTAGAAAATCTTCCCTCGGAGCTTGCGCTAATTCTGTAATAATTGTGTCCAGGGTTCTTCACGATATCCTTGTCCACAAATTTATTTTTAATAATCTGGGCTTGTATAAGGAAATCCTCTGGTTCAGAGCAATTCCTTTTTACCCTAGTTAATTGTCCTTTGGGAATATTTTTAAGCCACGTTGGATGGTGCCACTACAGGTAGGTAGATAACTATTTGAGTCAGTTGGTTTAAAAAAGACTTTTGTACATAGTCTATTCCCCATTCTGAATATATCCACATCTAGAAAGTGAATCTGAGTGGCATTGAATTCACTTGTCAATCTAATACTATCAGTACTCTGATTGAGTTCTTCCAAAAATAGTTGTAGAGTATCTACCAACCCCTCCCAGACAAAAAACAAATCATCAATATATCGTTTGTAAAATAATAATTGAGGCCGATCTTTAGAGAAAATTATTTTATCCTCCCACTCTCCCATATAGAGGTTCGCGATACTGGGCGCAAATTTAGCGCCCATGGCGACACCAGTACTTTGGGAGTAGTAGACGCCATCAAACCAAAAATAATTGTGATTTAAACAAAAATCTAAGGCATTACGAATAAAAAATTCTGATCATGGGTATATCAGTTCGTTTACACAAAGCCCAATTAAGCGCTAGAAGAGCATCATCATGCTGTATAATAGTATACAGTGATGATACATCTGCTGTAACTAAATAGATGTCATCTTTCCCTGTAAGTCAATCGTTTGTAGCAATTGAAGCAGACTTTTTGTGTCTTTCAGATACGCCCTTGTCTCAACCACACTTTTCTGTAGAAAGATATCAAGGTATTCACCAAGACGAGAGGTGATCGACCCAATCCCATTAACTATGGGCCTGCCAGGCGGATTAACCTGGTCTTTGTGGATCTTTGGAAGGGTATAGATGGTTGGGGTTCTATTACTGCTCGGAATCAGATATTTTTTCTCACGGCATGTAAGAACACCTCTCTTAAAACCCATCTCAACCAGAACTTTTAGATCCTTCTCATATTGAGAGGAAGGGTCCCTATCCAATCTAGTATAGGTACTTGTATCGCTCAGCATAACATTGAGCTGATCCAAGTAGAAATCTTTATTGAGGATCACCACCCCTCCCCTTTATCCGCAGGTCGGACAATCACATCTTTCCTTTTTTCCAGGGAGGTTATGCCATCCATAATATTTTGTGGATTTACCTTTTCTTAGGGACAATAGATTCTAGGTCTCGTATAACCAAATTTTAAAAGTCTCAACCTGATGATTGGCTTATTCAAGGGTTAAATAGAGATTTATTACGTAACCCACTATCAATTGCCACTGCGGAATTGCTCATAGTGGCTTGTGAATTCTTATTCAAATAATATTTTTTCATATTTATTTTTCGTATGTACTTATGTACATCGATAAAAACGTTGAATTTATTCACCGGTCTTCTGAGACCGCACTTTAGATGTAAAATATTTGTTTCCTTATGGTTCAAAATCACATTACTTAAATTAAAAATACCCGTTATTCCGGGGCCCTTCTTCTTTTTCTGGACCTTTCGTCCTCCACGACAACCTCTGGGTCGTTTCTCCTTTGACTTGATAGGGGGACCAGATCAGCTCAATGTTATGCTGAGCGATACAAGTACCTATACTAGATTGGATAGGGACCCTTCCTCTCAATATGAGAAGGATCTAAAAGTTCTGGTTGAGATGGGTTTTAAGAGAGGTGTTCTTACATGCCGTGAGAAAAAATATCTGATTCCGAGCAGTAATAGAACCCCAACCATCTATACCCTTCCAAAGATCCACAAAGACCAGGTTAATCCGCCTGGCAGGCCCATAGTTAATGGGATTGGGTCGATCACCTCTCGTCTTGGTGAATACCTTGATATCTTTCTACAGAAAAGTGTGGTTGAGACAAGGGCGTATCTGAAAGACACAAAAAGTCTGCTTCAATTGCTACAAACGATTGACCTTACAGGGAAAGATGACATCTATTTAGTTACAGCAGATGTATCATCACTGTATACTATTATACAGCATGATGATGCTCTTCTAGCGCTTAATTGGGCTTTGTGTAAACGAACTGATATACCCCATGATCAGAACATTTTTATTCGTAATGCCTTAGATTTTTGTTTAAATCACAATTATTTTTGGTTTGATGGCGTCTACTACTCCCAAAGTACTGGTGTCGCCATGGGCGCTAAATTTGCGCCCAGTATCGCGAACCTCTATATGGGAGAGTGGGAGGATAAAATAATTTTCTCTAAAGATCGGCCTCAATTATTATTTTACAAACGATATATTGATGATTTGTTTTTTGTCTGGGAGGGGTTGGTAGATACTCTACAACTATTTTTGGAAGAACTCAATCAGAGTACTGATAGTATTAGATTGACAAGTGAATTCAATGCCACTCAGATTCACTTTCTAGATGTGGATATATTCAGAATGGGGAATAGACTATGTACAAAAGTCTTTTTTAAACCAACTGACTCAAATAGTTATCTACCTACCTGTAGTGGTCACCATCCAACGTGGCTTAAAAATATTCCCAAAGGACAATTAACTAGGGTAAAAAGGAATTGCTCTGAACCAGAGGATTTCCTTATACAAGCCCAGATTATTAAAAATAAATTTGTGGACAAGGGATATCGTGAAGAGACCCTGGACACAATTATTACAGAATTAGCGCAAGCTCCGAGGGAAGATTTTCTAGCTATCACAGGATGTAAAGAAAGAGATGAAAAACGAGAATGGAATTTTTGCTCAGATTTCCACTCTCAGTACAAAGAGGTTGAGAATATCCTCTACACACATTGGCATATTCTGTTGATGGACAAAACACTGGCTCCGGTATTACCATCTAAACCAGGCTTTATTTATCGGAAGGCCTCTAGCTTTGCGGATAGAATAGTCTGCAAAGTACTCAATCCTCCATCCCGCCCAGCTACTTTTTGGGACAAGGATGGTTTCTTTGCGTGTAAAAAGTGCCCGGGCCTGTAAGGAAGCTTCTCGTCCGGTAAAAGGAGTGGAAAAGTTCATTTCTACATCAAACCAACAGGAATTCTATGTAAATGAATTTATCACATGCAATACTGAATATGTTGTGTATGCCCTCCAATGCCCATGTGGGTTAATTTACATAGGTCGCACAAAGCGACAATTGAAGATTAGAATCGCTGAACATGTAGTCAATATCATTAACGGATTCAAGGACCATAATGTGTCTCTGCATTTTAAACTTTTTCACAACAAAAACCCTGGGGTTTTAAAATTCTGGGGTATTGACCACCTTAAACCAACATGGAGGGGTTCTAATTTGGTACGGGATCTCTCCAAAAGAGAAACCCAGTGGATTTTTTCTGTAGATACTCTAGCCCCTAGAGGCTTGAACGTAGATCTAGATATAAATTGCTTTATTAGCGACTTTTAGAGTGAATTTATTTTGAATTCATCTATATTGAGGAAGTATCTACTTATAGCATGTTTTTGAGATCTGTATTAAGAATCATTGCTCTTAGTAGGCTATTACAGTATCTATAATAATTACTTTTAAAGTATTGGTCATTTTTTAAATAAGCATGTTTTGCATATATGATTGGCACCAATATGCCTGGTAACTGTGGTGTCTAATACATATATATCTGATATAATGTATATTGCAAAACTGTATATTCTGGAATTTTAAATATTATTTTTTTTAGGCGTGTTTGTCTAAACTATTTTAATTTGTAAATTATGTTTGCTTATTTTTTAGTATGTTTGTGTTTATGGTTATGTTATGGTGTATAGCCTGTATAATTATACAAACGTACATTTATCCAAAAGGATGATTTGTGAGACAGTCTAGCATTGTTTGTGGACTGAGATAGAGTGTCCGGTCTATTAATAAGAAAAAACGCAGTGTTGCTGTGTTTTTTCTTGTGTATGGAAACCTCCCTAAACTCGCCATATTGAAGCCCAGAAGTGAGTATAGTGGAAGCACGGAGTACCGTGACGTGCACCGTTAGGAACGCCCCCGTGCTTGCATTACTCCTGACGGGTTGTCGAAAAATCATGATAAGACAATTTCGATTGGCCGTCGAATTTCCGTTGTTGATTGGATCACATACGGAATTTCGATTGGCTGCCGAATGTTTGCAAACAACAGGCTTTGATTGGCCGACGATATTGGACGTGCGTGACTACGCTCACGGCGCCGTACGGCGTGTCTACGTTGTCTCTGACGTGCTGCCGTAAAATTTCGATACGATATTTCCGATTGGCCGTCGAATTCTTGCTTTTGATACGGGAATTTCGATTGGCTGTCGAATGTCTGCAAACTATAGGCTCTGATTGGTTGAGATTAGTGGAGCTGTACTATTAAGTTCATGGCGCCGCATGTGCAGCTACACTCTCCGTTGAAGTCATTTACTGACGAAACTAGTCAGAGTGATAGCTGCATGCTACGCCTGGTATGTTATGTTATCCACGCCACACTGCAGGAACCAGGAAGAGTTGATCTGCTGGGAAACCTTTCGGTGATCGCGTTGAGGACGCCTGACCGGTGATGTGATACATACATTGTCCATTGTTAATGTTTTTCTTGTACGTAGGACTTTTTTGGGATACTTGCTGGAAAGGGGCTTTTTAATAAATTGAGTTACACTATATTTGTTTCCTCTGTTTGTTTCAATATCCCACCTTTATGAGGTTAACTCCATGCAAGTGATCCCCATTGGATGGAAATTCGATCAGTGACCGATTATATATGAAGTGCCTGATATTATTGTCTGTTCGGTGAGTTTGAACCCCTGCGGGGACTTTGATTCCAACACGTGGTGGATTGAGAGTGGGCAGGCTGGTGCACGCTTCCTTTCTCTGTATCTGACACTATTTTTTTGGGATAAACACACAGACTTTGGCTATATCAAGATTTTCCATCCTTTTGCCTACTTTATGGTGGAGTTGGACACTTATATCCATATTTAGCGCTGTTTTGCATTTATCTCTTAAATGATTTATTTTGGACTTTGAATGCATTTCTGTTATTTTATGACACATCATTTTAACAGCTGCTTTTATTTATACACACCTATATATTTCAATTTGGAGATATTTAGTGTGTTTCATATATTTTTATTTTTTTCCTTTTTTTAAAGGTATTGTCTGTTGGGCGCTGAGGAGTGTATTATAGGCCTTGTAAATACACTGTTTTGCTATCTATTTGTTGTTTTCTTAGCAGCCATGGACGCTTTACAATTTTTGGAAAATAGAAATATTGACATTAGCAATGTATTTTCGTTCAATGAACATAGTACTGCACAAGTGAATTATAATGCTACAATGTCGGCACTAGGTAACGCCCTGGAAAAACAGGTGCGTACCTGGTGGGACATTCTCACTCTAGAACAATATTCTAAAGATCAAATTATCGTTAGAAGTTTACGTTGGGATGTTGTACCTCAGGATGGTCTGGATGACCCTAAGTCACAGGCTGAATGGTACGACTTTTTTAATACCATGGGTTTTAAATTGCAGGATTTAGTCCTGGAGCGAAAACGTAGGAAAATGACCATACTAGAAACTAAAATTAATGAGCTTAAAATCAAATTAGACCCTATTAAAGAGTCACAACAAATCATAGATTTTAATATCAGAATTAAGAAAAAACTTGAAAAAGTGGATAAAGACACACAGAAGAAAAAAACCAAAAAATATCATCGTGATATGCTAGATTTTCAATCAAAAAATGTATACTTATGGCAACAGGGTACATCACCTTCTAATAGGGAGCCAAATGTGGACAATAGGAGTGAAAATTTGCCAAGTCAGATTCCCAACACCCCTATACCAAATCCTAATGTGGGGAGAAATGACTATCCCGTGTCTCGGGCCCCTAGAGGTCAATCGACACCAGTGAGACCTGTTGGCCGTGGAGGGGATAGTTATGGCACTAATCGCCATCCTCCATATCCAGATATCCAACATCAGATACCTGTATATAACAGGTTTGAACCATTATATAATGACCCAAGAGGTTTCCACCAAACCCCACGTCCTTTTTTAGGCCGGGGGAGGGGGGGGCAGAAACGTGGTCGGGGACAACCACAACGAAGAGGCAAACCGCCTCAACATGCCCAAACCCAAAACCAGAGGGACCCCACTTGGAGGGAACAGCAATACTGGGAGAGGGAACAGGTCCCCCTATCAAGTCAAAGGAGAAACGACCCAGAGGTTGTCGTGGAGGACGAAAGGTCCAGAAAAAGAAGAAGGGCCCCGGAATAACGGGTATTTTTAATTTAAGTAATGTGATTTTGAACCATAAGGAAACAAATATTTTACATCTAGGTCTAAAGTGCGGTCTCAGAAGACCGGTGAATAAATTCAACGTTTTTATCGATGTACATAAGTACATACGAAAAATAAATATGAAAAAATATTATTTGAATAAGAATTCACAAGCCACTATGAGCAATTCCGCAGTGGCAATTGATAGTGGGTTACGTAATAAATCTCTATTTAACCCCTTGAATAAAGCCAATCATCAGGTTGAGACTTTTAAAAATTTGGTTATACGAGACCTAGAATCTATTGTCCCTAAGAAAAAGGTAAATCCACAAATATTATGGATGGCATAACCTCCCTGGAAAAAAGGAAAGATGTGATTGTCCGACCTGCGGATAAAGGGGGAGGGGTGGTGATCCTCAATAAAGATTTCTACTTGGATCAGCTCAATGTTATGCTGAGCGATACAAGTACCTATACTAGATTGGATAGGGACCCTTCCTCTCAATATGAGAAGGATCTAAAAGTTCTGGTTGAGATGGGTTTTAAGAGAGGTGTTCTTACATGCCGTGAGAAAAAATATCTGATTCCGAGCAGTAATAGAACCCCAACCATCTATACCCTTCCAAAGATCCACAAAGACCAGGTTAATCCGCCTGGCAGGCCCATAGTTAATGGGATTGGGTCGATCACCTCTCGTCTTGGTGAATACCTTGATATCTTTCTACAGAAAAGTGTGGTTGAGACAAGGGCGTATCTGAAAGACACAAAAAGTCTGCTTCAATTGCTACAAACGATTGACCTTACAGGGAAAGATGACATCTATTTAGTTACAGCAGATGTATCATCACTGTATACTATTATACAGCATGATGATGCTCTTCTAGCGCTTAATTGGGCTTTGTGTAAACGAACTGATATACCCCATGATCAGAAATTTTTTATTCGTAATGCCTTAGATTTTTGTTTAAATCACAATTATTTTTGGTTTGATGGCGTCTACTACTCCCAAAGTACTGGTGTCGCCATGGGCGCTAAATTTGCGCCCAGTATCGCGAACCTCTATATGGGAGAGTGGGAGGATAAAATAATTTTCTCTAAAGATCGGCCTCAATTATTATTTTACAAACGATATATTGATGATTTGTTTTTTGTCTGGGAGGGGTTGGTAGATACTCTACAACTATTTTTGGAAGAACTCAATCAGAGTACTGATAGTATTAGATTGACAAGTGAATTCAATGCCACTCAGATTCACTTTCTAGATGTGGATATATTCAGAATGGGGAATAGACTATGTACAAAAGTCTTTTTTAAACCAACTGACTCAAATAGTTATCTACCTACCTGTAGTGGTCACCATCCAACGTGGCTTAAAAATATTCCCAAAGGACAATTAACTAGGGTAAAAAGGAATTGCTCTGAACCAGAGGATTTCCTTATACAAGCCCAGATTATTAAAAATAAATTTGTGGACAAGGGATATCGTGAAGAGACCCTGGACACAATTATTACAGAATTAGCGCAAGCTCCGAGGGAAGATTTTCTAGCTATCACAGGATGTAAAGAAAGAGATGAAAAACGAGAATGGAATTTTTGCTCAGATTTCCACTCTCAGTACAAAGAGGTTGAGAATATCCTCTACACACATTGGCATATTCTGTTGATGGACAAAACACTGGCTCCGGTATTACCATCTAAACCAGGCTTTATTTATCGGAAGGCCTCTAGCTTTGCGGATAGAATAGTCTGCAAAGTACTCAATCCTCCATCCCGCCCAGCTACTTTTTGGGACAAGGATGGTTTCTTTGCGTGTAAAAAGTGCCGGGCCTGTAAGGAAGCTTCTCGTCCGGTAAAAGGAGTGGAAAAGTTCATTTCTACATCAAACCAACAGGAATTCTATGTAAATGAATTTATCACATGCAATACTGAATATGTTGTGTATGCCCTCCAATGCCCATGTGGGTTAATTTACATAGGTCGCACAAAGCGACAATTGAAGATTAGAATCGCTGAACATGTAGTCAATATCATTAACGGATTCAAGGACCATAATGTGTCTCTGCATTTTAAACTTTTTCACAACAAAAACCCTGGGGTTTTAAAATTCTGGGGTATTGACCACCTTAAACCAACATGGAGGGGTTCTAATTTGGTACGGGATCTCTCCAAAAGAGAAACCCAGTGGATTTTTTCTGTAGATACTCTAGCCCCTAGAGGCTTGAACGTAGATCTAGATATAAATTGCTTTATTAGCGACTTTTAGAGTGAATTTATTTTGAATTCATCTATATTGAGGAAGTATCTACTAATAGCATGTTTTTGAGATCTGTATTAAGAATCATTGCTCTTAGTAGGCTATTACAGTATCTATAATAATTACTTTTAAAGTATTGGTCATTTTTTAAATAAGCATGTTTTGCATATATGATTGGCACCAATATGCCTGGTAACTGTGGTGTCTAATACATATATATCTGATATAATGTATATTGCAAAACTGTATATTCTGGAATTTTAAATATTATTTTTTTTAGGCGTGTTTGTCTAAACTATTTTAATTTGTAAATTATGTTTGCTTATTTTTTAGTATGTTGTGTTTATGGTTATGTTATGGTGTATAGCCTGTATAATTATACAAACGTACATTTATCCAAAAGGATGATTTGTGAGACAGTCTAGCATTGTTTGTGGACTGAGATAGAGTGTCCGGTCTATTAATAAGAAAAAACGCAGTGTTGCTGTGTTTTTTCTTGTGTATGGAAACCTCCCTAAACTCGCCATATTGAAGCCCAGAAGTGAGTATAGTGGAAGCACGGAGTACCGTGACGTGCACCGTTAGGAACGCCCCCGTGCTTGCATTACTCCTGACGGGTTGTCGAAAAATCATGATAAGACAATTTCGATTGGCCGTCGAATTTCCGTTGTTGATTGGATCACATACGGAATTTCGATTGGCTGCCGAATGTTTGCAAACAACAGGCTTTGATTGGCCGACGATATTGGACGTGCGTGACTACGCTCACGGCGCCGTACGGCGTGTCTACGTTGTCTCTGACGTGCTGCCGTAAAATTTCGATACGATATTTCCGATTGGCCGTCGAATTCTTGCTTTTGATACGGGAATTTCGATTGGCTGTCGAATGTCTGCAAACTATAGGCTCTGATTGGTTGAGATTAGTGGAGCTGTACTATTAAGTTCATGGCGCCGCATGTGCAGCTACACTCTCCGTTGAAGTCATTTACTGACGAAACTAGTCAGAGTGATAGCTGCATGCTACGCCTGGTATGTTATGTTATCCACGCCACACTGCAGGAACCAGGAAGAGTTGATCTGCTGGGAAACCTTTCGGTGATCGCGTTGAGGACGCCTGACCGGTGATGTGATACATACATTGTCCATTGTTAATGTTTTTCTTGTACGTAGGACTTTTTTGGGATACTTGCTGGAAAGGGGCTTTTTAATAAATTGAGTTACACTATATTTGTTTCCTCTGTTTGTTTCAATATCCCACCTTTATGAGGTTAACTCCATGCAAGTGATCCCCATTGGATGGAAATTCGATCAGTGACCGATTATATATGAAGTGCCTGATATTATTGTCTGTTCGGTGAGTTTGAACCCCTGCGGGGACTTTGATTCCAACACGTGGTGGATTGAGAGTGGGCAGGCTGGTGCACGCTTCCTTTCTCTGTATCTGACACTATTTTTTTGGGATAAACACACAGACTTTGGCTATATCAAGATTTTCCATCCTTTTGCCTACTTTATGGTGGAGTTGGACACTTATATCCATATTTAGCGCTGTTTTGCATTTATCTCTTAAATGATTTATTTTGGACTTTGAATGCATTTCTGTTATATATATATATATATATATATATATATATATATAAAATCAAACGTATGTTCCGATCAGCATGTCAGAGAAGCCTCCACTGCTGCTAAGCAACCTTCAGGGAGCTCAACTGTCTACAACCAATAGAGGTGGGCTCGGGTGTGTTTGAAATCCCACATGCCCAATCCCGCCAGGAAGCCAACACTCCACAGTGCTAATCACAGGCAGTGAGACATTTCCTGATCTGTGCAGCTGCGGACCGGGAAATCTCTCACTGCCTGTGATTAGCCCTGTGCAGTGTGGGCTTCCTGGCAGGCTCTGGCATGTGGATTTTTGAACATGCCCAGCCCATCTCTAACAACAAATTGTGCTGGCCCTCCTGTACATCAGCCACATAAAGTAACCAGCACTGGGTTCCAATGTGCTGCCGCCGCTGCCAAGGAGACAGAGACCAGCGCTGTGAATAGCCGGGACAGGACAGCAACTCTGGTTATTCCAGCACTGGTCCACACTGGGAGGATTCCCCCATCCACCTATAATGTGTAGATGGGGGGATTGGATCATTTTTTTTTTTTTCATTCAACCTAATAGTTGAATGAAAAAAAGTGATCAATGTATGGGCTGCCTAAGAGCTAAGACCAGCCATAGACAGTTTAAATCTCAGCTGGTTCAGCAGGAACTGGCTGAGATTTGAACCATTAATGAGCAGATTCTCTTATGATTATCACTAGTGGTTGCTGTATAGCCACTAGTGAGAATCACTGTTTGTCGGGAGAATACAATTGCTGGGCAGGAGGGATATTCCCGTCAGCACTGTCTGTGTTGATGGGGGAATCATGCAAGTTTCTTTCCTGTAATCTGTGGATGTAGGAAATAAATTTGCACTGTATATTACCTGCCTAACTGAAAGTGAAAGTGTAACAGAATGGCCTGTGACACCCAGAGACTTTTGAAGGATGGGGGGTACTCCAGTGCCAGCATCACTAATGACTCTTGGGTCTAGGGTCATCCTGTGCCCCTTTTAGGCATAGGGTGACTGAGAAATGATAATGATAAATTACATGGGATGGGACATTACTGATAATTCATGTTTTGCAGGATATCTTTAAATATTACAAGTTGTTAAAGTCTGACTCCAACAGGTCAATAGAGTGTTTTCATTCAATGTGGGGACACATGCTTTTGAGGTGTTAATTGAGTCTGCTCCTAGACATTCCATTGTGTGATGCTAATACTGTTCATTGTGTATGCTAATGACACTGTTAAGATGTGGAATGTGACTTGTCAAGCTGTAGTAATTAACCCCTCTAAATGCGCAGCCAGACCGTCTGGGTAATGAGTAGTAATTAACTCATCGGAATGTCATTAACTAAAAGAATGTGTATGAAGCCCTCCATTGTGTGATGTGTGGGTGGAGTGTGTCTTTGTCCCTGTGATTAACTGTAACATGCTTGTACTGTATATAAGAAAGCTAAGTTACCATTAAAGGATTCATTCATTCATTTTGGAACCAGTACCAGAGCTTGTGTTGTCTCGGTTATTCTGGGAAATGAAATGGGTCGTGTCTGATGTCTGTCGGACTGTCCGATAAGCTGTCGTGGGGCGATGGAATGGAATATCGTTAACGGTGGTGACCGTTACAGAAAGTAAATTGTGAATGTCTTGAAAGAACAGGAGAGGGGAGGGAGACAGATGGGGGAGAGAAGGGATGGAGATAATGCAGTTTAGTGATTACAGTGTACTGCAGTCTGCAGTGAACACACTTACCCACGGTCCAGGCTAGAATCTCAGGCATCATTCACACACATGCTGCTGATTTTCATATTTCCTGAACACACATCCCCTCTCTTCAGATACAGCACACCGAGATAGTGTGGGCGGGACTGAAAGGAGGAGGAGGAGGAGCTATATTCCTCCCTGCTCGTATGTGAGGAGAGTGGGGGGGAGGTGGCTGGACTCGCTGGGCTGTAAAAGAGTGTCATAGACTGACACTCGGCTCAGCTTGCAGTCACCACTTTCGGAATTTACAGGCTGGTTCTCCTTTCCTAAGGACCGGAGAAATCAGTCTGTTTTTTCAGTAACTGAGATGAAGGCTTGGGCCCCCCCTCTCCCACAGTGCTCATGGAGTCCTTTCTGCAACTCGCTCTTCTCCGTGCCAATGAGGATGCAGGGGAAGGAGCAGATCGGGCGGCTGTGGTTGTGTGATTGAGGAATGCCCCGCAGAGCTGACTGGGGACGCTCTTCCTCTCAGGAGAGACTGTTACTCCAGGGGCGGCCCGAGAAAAAGACAAAAGTCGCCTCTGCGTGTAAACGACGTGAACGGCACTTATGCAAAGCCCTATTCGCGAACGTTTTACGTAAACGACGTAAACGACGGGAAAAAAAGCACGCCGTCCATACTTAACATTGCCTGCACCTCATATAGCAGGCATAACATTACGACGGTACTACGTTAACGCAAACAACGTAAAATAATAGCGCCGGCCGGGCGTACGTTCGGGAATCGGCGTATAGGCTCATTTACATATTTTAGACGGGAACGCCACCTAGCGGCCAGCCTAAAATATGAAAATAAGATTAGACAGCGTAAGACACTTACGCATGTCTGATCTAAGGAAAATCTATGCTAAATTGATTTTATGAATCAGTGGCATAGATTGGACCCATAAAACTCAGAGATAAGACGGCTTATCTGGAGATAAGCCAACTTATCTCCTACCTGAATCTACCACTTTAGCTACTGCTCTTCTATTTAGCTATTCAAAAAACACCCATTTAGGTGCAAAAAAATATATTTTGCAGTGTTTCCTCCCGTGTTTGTCGTGTTTCCTCCATATCTGTATGTGTGAGATAAACACATTAGCTGCTGTTCTTCTATTTAGCTATTCAAAAAACACCCATTTAGGTGCAAAAAAATATATTTTGCAGTGTTTCCTCCATATCTGTACGTGTGAAATAAACACTTTAGCTACTGTTCTTCTATTTGGCTATTTAAAAAACACCCATTTAGGTGCAAAAAAAATTATTTTGCAGTGTTTTCTCCAGTGTTTGCCGTGTTTCCTCCATTGTTTGTCGTGTTTCCTCCTTATCTGTAAGTGTGAGATAAACACTTTAGCTACTGTTCTTCTATTTAGCTATTCAAAAAAAAAACATTTAGGGAAAAAAAAAATATTTTGCAGTGTTTCCTCCAGTGTTTGCAGTGTTTCCTCCACCGCCGCTTCCACCTACATCGCCACATCCACCGCCACCTCAAACTCCTACTCCATATGGGCCTCGTCCTCCTAGGTCAAGATTATTTTATTTTTATTTGTATGTATTTTATGTTATTTTAAGTTATTTCCCTATCCACATTTGTTTGCAGAGTACTTGCTATGCTCTTACCAACATTTTGCTGCCATTTGCAGCCCTCTAGCCCTTTCCATTACTTTTTAAGAGACATTTTAGTAGTCAAAAATTTGGGTCCCCATTGGGGTTCCGGGTCAAGTTCGGGTCAAGTTCGAGTTCCGAACCCAGACTTGTTTTCCGAAGTTCCGTCGAACTCGAACATCCAGGTGTCCGCTCAACTCTACTCCTTATTAAAACCTTTTTGCTGTGCAACCCGCTTCACCACCTTGGTACCACATCCTCACCCAGTACAGGTCGAGAACCATGAGGAGTATGAGATATAATCTATCATCATTGACTCCAGTAGGTTTCGTGGGAGCATACAGTACATGGGTAATTGGAAAGGGTACGGTCTGGAGGAACGCTCTTGGGTCTCATCCTCGGACCTACATGCTCCTGTCCTCTCTCGTGCTTTCAATAGCCGTTTTCCCCTCAAACCTGGTGGGCCTCCGAGGGGGAGGGGTCGTTGAGGAGGGGGTACTGTCAGGGCTGGGCTCTCAGCCCTTCCTTTTCTGTGCTCAGGTTACTCAGCTGTCGGTTAATTGCCAGTACTCATCGGTCCACAGTGGCTCACCTGTTGATCATCTCCTGCTCGTCAGTCAAGCCCTTCTGGGTATTTAAACTGCCTGGTTCATTTCATCAATTGCCTTCGACTTGGTCGACATATCTAGAAACTCTCTTTTGTGTTCCTGTTGAAGACTTGCCTGACTGACGTTCTTTCTGGTTCTTTCTGTCTGCTGCCTCTGACTATTCTGATGTCTGGCTTCCTGATATCCTGGGTTGTTCTGACTACCCAAATTGGCTACGAACCCTGGCTATTTTTTGACAATATTTACCAGTTGTACCATTTTTACAATTTTATTCAAAAGTGTGATTTTTACTGCATTTTTTGTCCCGCGGTTTCTTTTGCATGAAAAAAGAGAACTGAACATAGTGTAATACCATTTGGTATATTTCTTGTAAAAAAAGGGGGGTTTACACTTACAAAAATTCAGATGAACAAACTTGTAACATGTAGGTAAGTATGCAATGATTCCACGACCGTTGTCCGGCACGTTTGGTTATATTGGACATCATTTGGGGTGGAATCATCACACCCCAGATGAGGTCCAATAGGACGAAATGCGTCGGTTGACAGTTGTGGAACCATTGCATACTTACCTACAAGTTACAAGCTTGTTTAACCTCTTCTTTTACAATAAATATACTAAACAGTATTACATTATGTGCAGTTCTCTTTTTTCATGCATATCATAGATCATTGCACAATTTGATGCGGTTCACCGCAAGTTTTGGAGTCTGTATCTTGCTACCGGGAACCTTTGAGGTATATCGGATGGGACCTATTCTGCTTACAGTGTCCTGTGGTGGATTTCGTTGAGGTTCATCTTCACCAATGGCTGTTTGACACACCTGCTATATAGTACTGGTGTCCATTGTCTCTGGTAAGCGTGCCAACCTTATCACTTTCTACTGCACTTTTTGGGATCAATATTTTATCAGTTTCCCTGAACACATCAAGAGAGACTTTCTATGTTCATTCATTGTTCGGATTAAGCACCTTTTGGTGTCTCCACAAGAATTTGGACTTTTGAATGTTTTTTTATATATTTTTTTGCACTCATATATATGGGTTGTTTATTCACTCATGTTCACTGTTGAATTGACATTCATCTTTTACGTTAATTCATTTACTTTTATATTCATCATTTTGAGCACTACACTAATATAGAGTATTGCCTGCAGTCTCATTCCTAAACAAAGAACTTTCCCATGTATTCCTTTCCGAACTGAGGCATCTAGGAAAGTGATCTGGTCGAGATCATATGCCATGGTGAATTTTAGATAATTTTTGTAACAATTGTTGTTTATTCTGTCTATAAACTTCACAAGAGATTCTTTAGGCCCCTCCCAGATCAGAAAAAATTCTTTGGTATATCTATAACATAAAAGGAAATCTTGCGCTAAATAATAAAAAAAGACTACTGCACTTTTATTACTGCTTGAATATGAGGAGGTGATGCAATAGTGCTCAAAATAAAGATATGCGCTGTCTTGTGTAAACCAAAAAAAAATAAAAAATATTGTGACGCAACAAAAAATGTTTCAATATGTGATTAAACCAACATAATAACAGAAATATTAAAGACAAATATCACAAAATAAATGTCCATGTGTATTAATTTAAAATGCTATTCATATCTTGCTGCAACAAATCATGTTCACTTTTACCAGTGACAAAGTTATGTTCAATCTGTGTTCCAGATATAAAATGTTATGTGCTGCTTACCAGATCCCCATGGTCTCCAAGTTATTGGCATTAAGGTGAATAGAAATATGTACTCCTCCACGATGGATCAATCAAACATATATGTAGAAATGTGGCAAGTATATTTTGCAATGTTTTCATCTGTGAGGAGTTGTTGTTTTCACTCCCCCAAGTACAAATTTGCGTAGGATGGGGCACAACATGTCCCCATCGCTACTCCTTGTACCTGGAGGTAGTGGGAACCATTGAACAGAAAAAAATTGTTGTGTAGGATGAACTCTAGTCCACCTGATACAAACTTGTTCAGAGCCCAGTCTTGGAGTGATCTTTGAGAAAACACCCTACACAGCTGCTAGCTCCTGGGAGTGTGGGATGGAGCTGTCACATCAATGGTGACCAGAAAGCAATCTTCCAGGATTGTAAGTTTATCTATGATCCCTAAAAAATTATGAATTGTGTCCTTAGCAAATGGGGAAATAGAAATTACATGAGGTTGTAGATAGGCATCAATGATTCTACTGGGGTTTTCAGTTAAACCGCCATTACTGGAGACTATCGGTCGGCCAGTAGGGCGTGTGGGGTTCAAATGTATCTTTGGGAGGCTGTAAAAGGTTGGAACCTTGGGGTATTTGTTACGCATGTGGTTATGAAGATCTTTCTAAATTACTCCATTTGCATAGTTGTTGTCCACAAGTTCGTAGTAGATCTTATTGAATCTTTCTATCATAGTGGCTGGAATGGGTCTGTACCAATCTTTATTGTCCAAGATCTTTTCACCTATCATTTAATAGTCAGAGTTGTCCATAAATACAACATTGCCACCCTTGTCCGAGGGTTTAATAATGATTTGTGTTAATATCTGGTCTATGGAAAGATAATTTCTTCATATCGCTGAGCGTCTGCTTTAAAAAAATGTCCACTTTGGTTTGTATTAAGTGGAGGAAATTTTGGCGGATGGTAATTTGAAGGGTGCTAATGGAGGTTTTTGGGGGGTCTCTATGGAGGACAGCAGTTCATCCAAATCAATTTTGATCTATTAGATCAATTTCATTGTTTTCTCCTCACAGAGATGTGAGGTCCCTGAGGGCCTTAAATTCTCTCATAGAGTAACAAGACCAATCAGTTGTGCACTGTCACTGTCAGTATTAGATTTTGCATATAAACATTTCAATAGCAAATTACTTGCAAAGAGTTGTAAATCTTTCGTGAATTCAAAAACATCTAAATTCTTTTGTGGACAAAAGCTTAATCCCCTAGCTAGAAAATCCTTTCATGTGTTACTTAAAACGTGCGAAGAAAGATTAATGACGTTCAAATGTTGTGTACTGTCTGTGTTATGTGAATGTGTGTCTAGTTGCGATTTAGGTAGGGCCTTATGCCCCTTCCGCCCCGCCCCCTCTGAGAGGGATGTCCTCCTTGTGTGGGATCTAACTAAGTGCTGCATGATTGTGTTGTGAAACCCCCTAAAGCAGTGGTCACCGACCCTGTCCTCAGGGTTCACTAACAGGCCAGGTTTGCAAGATAACTGAAATACATCACAGGTGATATAATTTGCTGCTCAGTGAGTGCAGTATTCTAGTCTGCATTTTCGAAAGGTACTACATAAAACCTGTGGGCCCTGAGGACAGGGTTGATGACCACTGCCCCAAAGAGTAGAGGACTTGACTAGTCTTGTTGAATGTGTCAGAAAGTGAGTATTTTTGGTCTCCATTGGAGCCCCTCTGAGGGTATCCTGTGTTTCCTGGTTCAGTATCCAACGTGCGCTTCTTGTTATCTTGTTTAAAGAAGCCTCTGTGGTTTCTGGTTCTTTTTGATCGACCCCTATTAAGTTGTGTGGTCGCCCACACATGAGATGTGGAAGAGTCAGAATGAGGATGTAGGGTTTGTGTCTCTGAATATGGATAGTGTTTTTTTTTAAAGTTTTTATTTCTTTCAGATCCTGGATGGAAAGGCGTGTTTGTCACGCCAGAATTTTTTCTCCTTTGTAAGGAGAATGTTCTTATTGAAGGTTGCAAAATCATCCCTAAGTTTTTTTTAAATTAAAATTTGGGTACAAGTTGTGATCTTTTAGTGGAATTAGTTACTGTTCTATTTCAATTTCAGTGTCTAGTTTGGAAATTTGTCTACTATATTCTTTCATGAGAATGGTTATCACAGCTCGTGAACATACCTGGAGATTATCCTCCCATTCCTTTTTAAACTCTGTATTAATGTGCTCAAGGTTGGGAATTTTTTTATCCTTGTATCCATACCTGGAGATTATCCTCCCATTCCTTTTAAAACTCTGGGCCAGATTCTCGTACATCGGCGCATGTTTATGCAGGCGTATCGCATATCAGATGCACTACGCCGGCATAACTTCGAGAGCCAAGCACCATATTCTCAGTGCAATTGCGCCCCCACGATGTGCCTGCGTAAGGTAAATTGTTTGGCGTAAGCCGACGCAATTCAAACTAGGAGGGAGGTGGGCGTGATCCATTTAAATGAACCGTGACCCCATGCAAATGAGCGCTTGTACGGACGGAGCATGCGCAGTGACGCAACCGTCTGGACCGCCCCTCTGCACATGTGCACAACTATGCACAGTGTGACACCTGAGCAATGCCGGCCCACTATGCCTACGCAATGTGTATAAATGCGGCCGGACATGCGCCCGTCATTCGCAAAATTACACCATTTTATTTCCGGTGGTGTAGGTAATTTTGCGGCTTGTGTTGTGCCATGTCTGCTCCGAGGAGAGAAAGACGGAAAAAAAACTTCTCCCCCGAGGAGAGGGCCATCAATATCTCCGCCATGGAGCAGTACGATGCTCGCCTCCATGGCCCACAGAGTGGCACCACAATTAAGGCTAAAAAGGAGGAGATACTCCAGCGCATCACCGCTCAGGTCAATTCCCTGTCACATGAGGTGAGAAGACCCCAAGACATCTCAAAGAAGATGCATGACCTGCGGCGTCTGGTCAGAGGCAAGCTGGGTGAGATCAGCAGGCATGCCAGGGGCACTGGAGGGGGTCACCCACAGATGTGCAGGAGGGAGCTGGGCCGTCTACTGCTGGTGTCCGACCCATGGCATCTCCGGAACATTCTGTGCCTCATTCTGACCCCCTGGGAAGCCCGGTAGTATTGGTGGAGGGGAGTTCCCAGTCCGCAACTGGAGAGGTGGTTGAGGAGGAGGTGGTGTCTATGGACCATGAGGTATGCCTCTATATGGAGGAGCCAAGTGTGTTGGCAGGACCATCACACTCATCCACCCCCCTTATCTCCAGCCCCTCAGTGTCTGCCCCCGTTATGTCCAGTCCCCCCTGGTCCATCCCTGTCATCACCAGCCCCTCAAGATCATCCCCTATGGAAGGTCCCCAGCCACTCCACGGCCCAGGAAGGCGACCAGGAAGACAAGGGGTGTCCCTGAGTTCCTTCCGGAACATCTTTCAAGGGAGCAGGACCGGCAGACCCGCCATATGGGTGAAGTCGTGGTGGAGATGAGGCGGCTGGCAGACAGCCTGGGCTCCTCGGGCCCCTTAAGTGACACTCTGCAGGATGTCTCTGCCAACACGTCTGCATCATTTACCTGCCTGGGGGAGCTCCAGTCCTCAACAGCGGAACTTGTGGGCGAGGTGAAGGCCCTGAGAGTTGCTGTACAGGCCCAGACCGTTTCTATGGAGGAGGTCCTCACCCGCATAGCTGTGGCTTTGGAGGGCAGCAGGCTCTGGTTAAGAGTTTTTTTTTTTTATATGCTTTGGTTAAGAGTTTTTTTTTTTTTTTTTATATGCTCTGGTTAAGAGTTTTTTTTTTATATGCTCTGGTTAAGAGTTTTTTTTTTATATGCTCTGGTGAAGAGTGTTTTTTTGTTTTTGATACTGCACACAGTGCAGTGTGAATGGTGTGTGAATGTGGGGGTGGCACTCCTGCCAGTAAGGGGTGTCACCCTCGGCCGTTGGGGAGAAGTTATCCCCACGGCTGTGTGAATGACGTGTGAATGGACAGCGACACCATTGGGGCCTTGACGCAGCGTTGCTGCTCCCAAGTCCTGCATGCCGGACTTGGGCTAATCCAATGTGATGTGGATGTGGTTGTGTGTGATCTAGGGACCACAGTGGTGTGCATGCTTGCATTGTCTGTGTGCCATGATGAATGTGTGTGTTTAACGGTCAAAGATTCGTAACATGAGGACCCTCCTGACTGCTCTTCCATCAGCAGATGGTCAGGTCATCACGTAGGTCAATCTGCAGGCCTTTTCTCACAGCTAAGTTGTGCAGAATGCAACATGCACCAATGATCTGACACACGAAGTTTGGGGAATACAACAGGGTACCCCCAGACTTATCCAGGCATCGGAAACGGACTTCAGGAGCCCAAATGTGCGCTCCACCACTGCACGAGTTTTGATATGTGCTTCATTGTATCTTCTCTCTCCTCTGGTTTGGGGATTCCGGAATGGAGTCATGAGATGGGGCCCAAGTACATATGCCGCATCACCTGGAAGGAAAAAGACAGGAGGATGTTAGTAGTGTATTTGCCCCTTGTGATGTGTGCATCATGGGGGGGGGACAGTCATGCCTGCCACCCATGTCACTCACCAACCAGCCAGCTGTCCCCATACATGTTCAGTTCAAATTCTGCTGGGATGGGGCTTTGACGGTATATGTAGCTGTCGTGGCTGGATACGGGGTGTTTGGCACGGACGTGCCATATGAGTCCTTGGGCATCGACTATCACCTGTACGTTGATGGAATGCCAATGCTTCCGATTGCGGAATATGTGCTCTGTGTCACGGGGGGCTGTAGTGCCACATGGGTGCAATCAATGGCCCCCACGGTGCGTGGGAATCCATCAATATTGTAGAAATCCAGCATTGCCTTATGCCGCAGACGCTCAGTGGTGGGTCTGATGATGTGGTGGGACATGCGTCTGAGGATTGCGGAGATAACCTGGTGCACACATCTGCTCATGCTGGTTTGTGACATCCCAGCCACAACTCCACTTGTACGCTGGAATGAACCACTGGCGAGGAAATGCAGTGTTGCCAGTACCTTGTCCAGTGGCTGCAGTGCATGTGAGCGGTGTGTCCGGCTGGTGAGGTCATCCTGCAGGACTGTGGTTATTTCCAGGATGGCAGCAGGGCTGAATCTGAAGATGCGATACACCTCCAAATCACCCATGCCAAAGAGGCTCATGCATGTTCGGTATATCCTCTCCCGTGCTCTCCTCCTTCTATGCCCCTCTAAAGGGGCACTAGTAGTGCTATGACCATGCCTTCCCCTGGCATGTTAGCATACGGATGTGTTGTCCTGCAAGTGTGTTTGCTCAGCTCGTCCATAATGGTGCTGCTGTATTAGCTCTCCTGCTGACTTCCACATGTCTGGGGCAAAGTTACCCCTGCTTTATGAGGGGTAAATTAACGCCGAACACGCATAATAAATGCGGCGCATATAGCCGGCGTCTGGCGCACGTACGTTCGGGAATCCCTGTATCTCCCTCATTTGCATATTTGCATACAAAATCAATGAGAACGCCAGACGTGACGCGCGTAAATATGCGCCTACGCTACACAGACTTAGAACAGTTACGCCGGTCAGACGAATCCTAATTTCAGGTGTATCTGGTTCTGTGGCGCATGGATACGATGGCGCGTATTAGCACATACGCCGCGCATCTCCATATATGCCACCGCAACTTGTTTGAGAATCTGGCCCTCTGTATTAATGTGCTCAAGGTTGGGAATTTTTTTTATCCTTGTATACATACCTGGAGATTATCCTCCCATTCTTTTTTAAACTCTGTATTAATGTGCTCAAGGTTGGGAAAAATTTGTATCCTTAGCCCGAAAGGGTTAATATTTTCCTTCATACAGTATCTCACAAAAGTTGGTACACCCATCACATTTTTGTAAGTATTTTATTATATCTTTTTATGAGACAACACTGAAGGAATTACAATGCAAAGTAGTGAGTGTACAGCTTGTATAACAGTGTAAATTTGCTGTCCCCTCAAAATAACTCAACACACAGTCATTAATGTCTAAACCGCTGGCAACAAAAGTGAGTACATGCGCCCGCAGCATTGCTCGGGACCCGATGCGCGTGCCCGGCAGCCGCGATGTCTGCTGGGCATCTGCGATTGCCCGCAATCACTGCAGGACCATGGATCTGTGTGTGTAAACACACAGATCCATGTCCTGTCAGAGGTGAGGAGAAAATCGCAGTTTGCCGTCATTACCAGTAAAAAATAAAAATAAATAAAAATGCAATAAATCTATCCCTTATTTTGTAGACGCTATAACTTTTGCACAAACCAATCAATAAACGCTTATTGCAATTTTTTTTTACCAAAAATATGTAGAAGAATACATATTGGCCTAAACTGAGGAAAAACATAATTTCTTTTTTGTTTTTAAATTGTGATATTTATTAAATCAAAAAGTAAAAAATAGGATTTTTTGTACTCACCGTAAAATCCTTTTCTCTGTCGTCCATGGACGGACACATCCTTCACAAGTCTTGACATATGGGTTATGTTCCTGTTCATAGGAGAGGACTAGGTAGAACATATTAGATATTTAAATACATGTTACTTTAACAGAGTTGAACAGCCCCGCCCAGGGGGCGGTCCCTTCAGACATAACAAGCAGTGCAAACCTAAGAAGGAGGGGTGGGTGCTGTGTCCATCCATGGACGACAGAGAAAAAGATTTTACAGTGAGCACAAAAAATCCTATTTTCTCTTTTCGTCCATGCAAAACCTTGCAGCCAAAGGAAGTATGTGAAGATGCATTCACAACAACCTTGTAAAACTTGGAAAAAGTGGGAACAGACGACCAAGTCGCCGCTTTGCACATGATGTCAGAAAGCCCAGGAAGCACGAGGAGAGGCACAGCCTAATCGCCCGAAGTTCCAGGAAATTGATCGGCAGATGGGATTCCTCTAGAGTCCAGTGCCCTTGGGCCGACTGGACCCCCCCAGATGCCCCCCAACCTGTGATGCTGGCGTCTGTCGTAATCACCGTCCACTGGAAGGGAAGAAACGTCTTCCCAGACCGAAGAGCCGGGGATCTCAGCCACCAATTCAGAGAGACTCTAACTAGAAGGCCTACCTGAATCTGGCGATCCAGTGGCAACGGAGACTTGTTCCATTTGGGCAGGATCTCCCTCTGCAATACTCGAGTGTGGAATTGGCCATACGTTACTGCCTCGAAGGAGGCTACCATGAGGCCCAGGACTTGCATTCAAAAACGGATAGACGACTATTTGCGGGATGCCAACAGTTTCACCGCAGACTGCAGAGTCTGCAATTTTTCCAAGGGAAGGAAGACTCTCGCCTTCGCGGATTCCAGAATCAACCCCAGGTATTACAAACGCTGCATCTGTACCAGGACCGACTTCTGGATGTTTAACACCCAACCAAATTCTGAGAGGGTCTGGCTGGCTACTAATTCTAAGCCAGAAGCTGCTCTCAGAAGAAGATCGTCTAAGTAGCCCACGATGGTAATGCCTCGCTGTCTCAACAAAGCTAGAATTGGGGCAAGCACCTTGGTGAAGACTCTTGGTGCTGACACTAGGCCAAAGAGAAGAGCCACAAACTGATAGTGGTCTTGGCGGATCCCAAATCGCAGACACCTCTGGTGTCCTGCGCAAATGGGGACATGCAAGTATGCATTCTTGATATCCAAGGATGCCAGAAAGTCCCGAGGATGGAGCGCAGCCACCACCGAACGGATTGATTCCATACGGAACTTCCGTACCCTTTCAAAGGCTTTTAGGGCTTTGAGGTCTAAGATTGGACAGATTCCATCCTTCTTCGGGACTATAAACAAATTTGAACAAAACCCCTTTAACCTCTCGTCCTGCGGAACAGGTAAAATTACCCCGCAACTCAGTAAGTCTTGCACTGCCCCCAATAGGGCAGACCGATGAGCCGGAAGAAGAGGGAGATTTAAGAGAAAGAATCGACGGACAGGAAAGAAACTCGATCTTGTACCCCGAAGTGACCACTTTGCAGACCCAGTGGTCGGAGAGCAGGGAGGTCCACTAAGCCGTGAACCTGCAAAGCTGTCCCCCCACCCATGAGTCGGGTGGGGAAAAACGTCATGCCGTGGCGGGTTTGGTTGCTGGTTTGTTCAGCTTACACACCCAGGGACACTTTTGCCCCCCCGCTGAGCCTTTGTCAGCCTGGGAGGGTCTACCCGCGGGCCTTAACTTACGAATATACCGCTTCTGCATGGGAAATTAAGGACCTGGCTTACGGCGCGGCTCCTTCCCCTTGGTGGACTGAGGGAGGAGAGTGCTCTTACCTCCAGTGAGGGGTCTTTCTCACAAGGAAGGTCCTGGTCCACATCCTCTGACTACCCTGAACTGGGGTCCAGAGCTGCAGCCAGGCCTGGGTCAGAGTCAGAGTCTTCCCCAGGAGATGGTGGGGGGAGGGGGCGTTTTTACCCCCCTTATGCTCGCGAATGCCGCTTCTACCCTGGCAACAAATGATTCCAGGACTGCCGACAAAGTGTCCATGGGAACCGCAGGTGCAGGGGCACTGGCTACCGCCTCTGGCATGTTTGGGGAAGAAGGACCAGATACTGACTCCATAACACCACAGACAGCCCTCAGGGAACAATTCAAGACCTTAAAAGGTCCACCCTCCTTGCTGCACTGACCGGGAGGGTTACCCAGGGGACTCACCAACCCAGAAAGAGACTGCTCATCGCCGCTGCCCGCCCTCTGTACACAGCATGTGTGTGTGAGAAAAGCTGTGAAAAAAAGCTGTGAGGAAAAATCTGTGAGGAGAATTGTGCTGCATGCCGTTCAGTAAGCCAACACTAGAGGCCAAAACCCACAAGAAAATGGCTGCCTGTAATAACAACCTACGCCACAGCGCAGCCATGACAAAATGGCCACCAATGGGAAAATTCAATAGGCATACCAAAAATTGCGCCGGCACTGCAAAAATGGCGGCGGAACACCATGATGTGGATGAGAAGGCCGAGGTAGGGACTTCCCTTCCCTGACCCCCCCCACAGTCCCCCACTGGGACCCAGAGTCCCCCCACAGGTCCGCCCCGGTTGCAGATAGCCCAATAGAGCAGAAGGGGAAATGTGACAGAGAGCAGAGAAAGGTAGGATAGGAGAACCCCCAAATCCCAGGAATGCCCAGCTGTTCCAACCCACAAAGGCAGGAGGGACTGTACTTACCCGTCCATGCGAATACCCGCTGGTGCATTCCTGACAGGCCTACAACCGCGTGAGTGAGACAACAAAACAGCCCAGTCATGTGTGTACCCTGGAGCAACAAGCACACCGGCCACCCCTGGAGCCATGGGGAATGTCGTGGCCAACCCAGCGCTTAGCTAAGGTCTGCTCATGCTCGATAGCCGAACTGGGGAGACTACAAGGATCTATATATCCAGCCTGTCACCCAGTTGATAGAAGAATCTCAAAATAAAATAAAACATTTCTTCAGGGCACTGGGCCCAAAGGGAGCCACGTCCTTCTCTGCTAGGCAGAAAAAAACTGAGCTGCATGCTGCAGGGAGGAGGGTTATGTCTGGAGGAACCACTCCCTGGACGGGGACTGTTCAACTCTGTTAAAGTAACATGTATTTAAATATATAACATGTTCTGCCTAGTCCTCTCCTTTGAACAGGAACATAGCCCATATGTCAAGACTTGTGAAGGCTGTGTCCGTTAATGGACGAAAATAAAAATTCTGTTTTTTTTCCGAAATTGTTGCTCTTCTTTTGTTTATAGCGCAAAAAATAAAAACCGCAGAGGTGATCAAATACAACCAAAAGAAATCTATATTTGTGGCAAAAAAAGGACATCAATTTTGTTTGGGTGCAACGTCGCACGACTGTGCAATTATCAGTTAAAGCGACACAGTGCCATATCGCAAAAAGTGCTCTGGTCAGGAAGGGGGTAAATTCTTCCGGGGCTCAAGTGGTTAAAGTGTTTTATAGAGTTTTTGGAAAAGGGAGGAAATCTCTGTTTCAGTTTTTTTTCAAAATCTGTTTTATAGACTGACATCAAGTCAGTCCAATGTTGGCCTTGAAAAGTGCTCATGGTGAAAAAAGAATCAACCAATATACAGAATCAGGGACAGATTCAGAAAGAATTTACGTTGGCGTATCTGTTGATACTCCGCGTAAGTTCTAGGATGTGCCGGCGTATCTTTTTTCTGTATTCAGAAAGCAAGATACGCCGGAATTTTGCTAAGATACGAGCGGCGTAAGTCTCTTACGCCGTCGTATCTTAGTTGCATATTTACGCTGGTCGCTAGGGACGTAGATTTACTGGTAGAATACGCAAATGAGCTAGATACGCCAATTCAGAAACGTACGTGCGCCCGGCGCCTTGATTTACGTCGTTTACGTAAGGCTTTTTTTGGCGTAAAGTTACCCCTGCTATAGGAGGCGTAGCCAATGTTAAGTATGGACGTCGGGACAGCGTCAAATTTTCCATCGTTTACGTCGTTTGGGTAAGTCGTTCTCTAATAGGGCTGTGCGTAAGTTATGTTCACGTCGAAAGCATTGAGTATTTGCGACGTGATTTCGAGCATGCGCACTGGGATACGTCCACGGACGGCGCATGTGCCGTTCGTAAAGAGCGTCAATTATGTGGGGTCACGATTAATTTAAATGGATCACGCCCACCTTCCACCTACTTTGTAACGTACGGTGCAAATTAATTCTGAATAGGATACCTGCCTCTGTAAGTGAGTGTAAATGAGATACGCTACGCCTGCCCAAATTTACGCAGATCTTTCTGAATCTGGCCCTCAATATTTACAGATTAAATCAAAACGGCGTAGTACAAATTCAAAGGATGTCATGCATCGAAACCATCGCTCATGTTTTCAACCCAAGGGAATTGAGTGGGTTTTTGAATGGGTGACAAGGGTGTTTTTACCACCTGAAATTAACACTTGGGTGAAAAGAAAAAGCTGCACGCACCAAATTTAGTAAGTAGAACCGAGAAAAATGCTCCCAGGAGCTTTCAGGCAGCAGAAAATTCAGACTAATGCCCCGTACACACGATCACTTTTTGTGATGAAAAAAAATGTAATTTTTCTTCATGAAAAAAAATGACATTTTTCAAACTTCATTTTCAAAAATGACGTTGCGTACACACCATCATTTTTGGAAAATGATGAACAAAGTGATGGCACTCTACAGGGGAAGTTCTATTTGCCTTAAAGCTGCTTTTAGCTGGTTACTTGTTAGTAAAAGACGATTCCTGCTTTTTTGTCTGTTACAGCGTGATGAATGTGCGATCTCCATTATGAATGGTAGTTTTACCTCCCGACTCCTAACTTGCTTCTGGGCATGTGCGGGTTTAAAACGTCATTTTTTACGTAGTTTTGCCCACACACGATCATTTTTTATGACACAAAAAATGACATTTTGAAAAATGACATAAAAAATTCGAGCATGTTCGAATTTTTTTTTGGTCATTTTTTAGAAGACATAAAATGACATTTTGCCCACACACGATCATTTTAAATGACATTTTAAAAAATTTCATTTTTTTTCATCACAAAAAGTGATCGTGTGTACGGGGCATCAGTCAGAAATGGATATAAAAGGATTTTTTTTTAGGGCTGGGGAAATTAAAGATTAATTCCTCGAATTCTTGACGTCACCGGACAGTCTGGACAGTGAGACTTACCCTGCTGGATGTGAGCAAACTGCACCCATTGGATTGAGGTACCTTTGCATCTGTGGAGGAGGAGGATGCATCCATCAGGGAAAGGAGGCAAAAATAACCATTGTTTTCCTGTCCTAAGCAGTTTTGTGCAGACAATTATTTGTGTATCGGCAACATCTGTTCCGTGCGAAAGACTGTTCAGTTCTTCAGGGTATATTGTCAGTAAGATGCGATTATGTCTGCTTCCAGAAAATGTAAACACTCTGCTATGTCTGCGTGACTGGCTAAAGTGATGCCTACTTGCCTACTATAAAGTGACTGATAGTGAATATACTAAATACGTTTTATAATTAAAGTTAAACTAACTTTCTACGTTTTTCTTAAAGTTTAATGAGAAAAAAATGTCAGTGCTACAGTTTGAATTTAAAATGTATTTGTGTGAACTGTGAAGTTAAGTCATGGATTGTGGAAACTTACTAGTGTTGGGTAATTGTATATAGTGTATACCACATTTACCGCTGACTAATGCAGAGTTGCAATGCAAGAAGATCAGCTAAAAGTAGTTGGCTCTGGATGTGCATTATAATTAATCGAAATTAGTCGATTAATCGATTAAAAATAAATTGATTAATCGAACATGAAAATTTTAATCAGTAACAGCCCTAATTTTTTTCAATACAAATGACAAAGAATATCAATAACAATTTAAAAAATATGCTGTGGTATACATGACCTCCATTTACAAAACCAAAAATAAAAGCAAAGAAAATATGTCCTTGTTATACAGGCAAAAAAATGTATAAAGCTTAGTGTTATTGCTCAGCAAAAAACTCCAATGCGTTTCAATTATACAAATTCCAATCTTCCTCAGGGGGATAAGGACAACTAAATCATAAAACAATATCAGGTTAGAGCATTTTCAAAAAACAAGAGAATGCTTATATGTGTTTACTCACATTTATGGCCATTGGTTGACCATGAGGATCATACCTTAAAAGAGGAGGTTAGTGGCCAGAACTGGCTAAAAGCACCAAAACTGGGTAAAAAAAGTCGCCCCCTGGGGAGGGGGGTGCAGGAGTGGGGGCCCCCCTTTGGACCTACAAGAGGTCACTCTTGCTGGGTAAAAGGGGTGAACCAGCACCTGTGGAGCACGACCCCCTTGAGGACTGGACTGCTTGGGTTTACCTGCTCATCTGCACCAGCATGACCTTGTGAGCATTCCAACCCACCTGGCACTCTGGGTTCCAACATCTTTGCACCACCTTAAAGTAATAAGTCAAACAACACTGTACGTTTATATCCTATTAACGTTAACTGAAATAACTCAAAGAGAATATTGTTACAAAGAGGAGGTAATAGATCCACTGAGCTTTGGTTAACAGTCCTAGCTCAGCAGAGCGATTCCTCTACAATAACACACGTTATGATAATTTGGGTTGTAACAGTATATTATATACATGTACAGTTGTGCTCAAAAGTTTGCATACCCTGTCAGAAATTGGGAAATGTTGGCATTGATATTGATAATATGACTGATCATGCCAAAAAACTGTCTTTTATGTAAGGATAGCAATCACTTTCTTGTGAAAAAAAAAAAAAGATAGCAATCACATGAAGCCATTTATTATCACATAGTTTTTTGGATCCTTTTTAAATCATAATAACAGATCACCCAAATGGCCCTGGTCAAAATTGTACATGCCTGGGAATGTTTATCCTTGGTACAGACACAGAAGGTGGCACACACAGTTTAAAATGGCTATAAAATGTTAATTTCCCACATTTCTGTCTTTAAATCACAATTAGTGTCTGTGTATAAATAGTCAATCATTTTTTTTAGCTCTCACATGGATGCACTAAGCAGCCTAGACACTAAGCCACAAAGAGCTAGAAAAGAACAGTCAAAAGACCTGCGTAACAAGGTAATTCGACATTACAAAAATGGAAAAGGATATAAAAAGCCATATCCAAAGCCTTGAATATGCCAGTCACTACTGTTTAATCACTTAAAGCGGAGCTTCGCAGTACAAAAAATATTAAAAGCCAGCAGCTACAAATACTGCAGCTGCTGACTTTTAATATCAGGACACTTACCTGTCCTGGAGTCCAGCAACGTCGGAAGCAGAAGACGACCAATCGCTCGTCACTCTTGAGGAGGGTTCCAATGAGCAGAAGTTCCAGGGGTGGAGCTCTGCTTTAATAAGAAGTTAAATATTCGGGGGATCTCTTGATACCAAGCCATGGTCAGGTAGATCGAAAAAGATTTCAGTCACAACTGCCGAAGGAACTTTTCGGGATACAAAGAAAAAACCCATAGGTTACCTCTAGAGAAATATAGGCTGCTCTGGAAAAAGATGGTGTGGTTATTTTTAAGGAGCACAATACAATGACACTTACGAGAGCTGCATGGTCAATTTGCCAGAAAGAAGCCTTTACTGCAAAAATTCTAGCAGATAAACAATTCTCTGACAGTTAAAAAAGTTTAGGTATACATATTTACCCCATTGGGTAGAGAGAATATTTTCCTTTTATTCATCAGGGGAAAGTAAGAACAATGGCCGCATGGGAAAGTGCCTTTAACCAAACGTTTCCCTGCTGATCCATCTTTGAGTTCACGCTGGACAATTTTGTCTCTTAAGCCCTGTACACACGATCGGATATCTGATGGAATCTAATCCGATGGATTTTTTGTTGGATATCCGATGAAGCTGACTTTCATCAGTCTTGCCTACACACCATCAGTCAAAAATCTGACCGTGCCAAAACACGGTAACGTAAAACACTACGACGAGCCGAAAAAAATGAAGTTCAATGCTTCCTAGCATGCGTCGACTTGATTCTGAGAATGCGTGCATTTTTATCCGATGGAGTCCAACACAGACGATCATATTTTTCTATGGTTTTTTTATCCATAGGAAAAATTTGAAACATGTTCTACTTTTTAACAGACAGACGGGGCCCACACATGATCGGTTTGTCCGATGAAAACAGTCCATCGGTCTGTTTTCATTGGGCAAACCGATTGTGTGTACATGGCTTTAGTGAGCTAGCTCTCTTATACATGATCAAAGGGGTGGAAGTGAACATTAAAAAAAAAACATTAAACTACAACATGGCTTGTGTAGTAATTCAATATGCATTTGTTTTGCTATTTTTTCCCCACAAAAGTGAATAAAAAAAAGTGTTATAAAAACAATTTTCATGTTTAAGAATAGTACAATGTATAATACCCAGAGAACACATAGAACTGTGTACAAACCTTGATCACCCCAGACTATTTGGCGGGTAAACAAATATGATTAAGAATAAGATTACAACGGTAGTACAAGTTATATCGATTTGTTTACACACTGTGTTCACAGAAACCATTATTGCGTACGCCGGTTACCTCATATATCCCATTACTTGTTCCACCATTCTTCACATAAAACACAGAGGAAGTAATTAAACAAACTTGAAATAATATCCAAAAGCTCCCCGACAGCAACAAGGAAATGAGCACAAAAAAAATATTTGAATGTTGGTTTAATGAGCCCCACCCAAAATGAAAATGTGGCTATGAAATTGTAAATTTATATTTGTCACAATAGCCTATCTATGAAGATTACCAGAAGCACATTGTAGTGACCTTTCATGCACTAGTCAGGAACAGCTTATGTTATTGGTGGGCAAACAACATACAGTAGGAGGGTCCTTGCAATATATTGTGGGTATGGTTTCAAGGGTCATGTTTAAATTTCACCACCAGCACCATAATAATCAGTCCTATCTATAAATAATAACCCCTATCAGTTACTGCAATGTTATATTTCTGCAGCTTTTAAAAATATATTCAGCAATTATGTATTCTATCTTAAAGCCATTATGTAATATATTACTCGGTATTAGAGTTGAGCGAACACCTGGATGTTCGGGTTTGGCGGGTTCAGTCAAACTTCGGAAAAAAGTCCGGGTTCGGGACCCGAACTTGACCCGAACCCGAACCCTGTTGAAGTCAATGGGGACCCGAATTTTTGACTACTAAAATGTCTCTAAAAAACTGAGGGAAAGGGCTAGAGCCTGCAAATGGCAGCAAAATGTCGGTACGACCATGGCAAGTACTCTGAAAATAAATGTGGATAGGGAAATAACGTAAAATAACATAACAAAAATAAAAATAAAAATAAAATATTTTTGACCTAGGAGGACGAGGTCCATATGGAGTAGGAGGTTGAGGTGGCGGTGGATGTGGCGGTGTAGGTGGAAGCGTCGGTGGAAGAGGACGAGGTAGCCAACACAGCTTTTTGTTTTTAATTCATTTATTTTTTAAATTAGGGTACACCCCAAAAGAGTGAGAAAGATCTAGGGTTTGCCACCTCATCCCTGTGTAATTAATATGTTTTCGCTTTTGTAGCGCTCACCCCCGAAGGAGCCGCTGATTAGTTTGGGACCGTCATGTTAGGCTACCAGTGATTCTTGTCTAGGGATAATATTAGTGAAGGTGGTTAAAGAGCAAGTGTCCAGACGTCAACTTGAGCTTTCAATGCTTTATTCCAAGGCCCAACACAGCCAACATCAACATGGCACACGATAGAGAAAAGGTTGATGAGCAAGGAGAGAACTGTAGTATCAGGCCTTGGATATCAAATGAAGAGCGAACTTGCTCTCAGCATAGTCAAATTTAAACATCGCCACTCTCGCCACAGTGGGTAAAGTGCCCCCGGAGAGGCGATTCACTTGAGCCTGGCAGCCGAAGGGCCACTTTTAAACAAAGTCACTGGGAGGAAACAGGGCCTCTGCCACAGGCCTGATGAATTTCTCTTAGGTTTGTCAAAGGTTAGAACCAATGAATCCTCCCAGTAATTCCAATTTCAAGGTCAGCGATTGACAGCTAAAGTGTACCTGTCATGTAGCGTGGTGACCGGATCCCCGGAGGTTCGTCCAGGCCTCGCAGACAACCTCTGCCTCTGGGTTCTCCCGAGCCAAACCCCCACTGTTCAGCTCCCGCTTAGGATCTGGGACCCAGCAAGCCGCTGGGGCCCCTCTCTGCATCAGAATAAGGTTCCGCTGGGTACGCAACCTCAGCCAGGCGGGCCTCGATGGCGGGGCCCATGGATACGCGCACCCTGAGGGTGAATGCTGCACCTGGAACTCGGGCCCCACATAGCACAACTCACGCAGGCGACTGAGAAAACGCTCCTCTGATTGGCTGCTGGGAGAAGGTGGGTCTGTCAGAACCCCGCCGACTGTCACTCAGGGGTAATAACACCCCCCTGATATGCAGTCCGACCTACAAGGCAGTTCCAAATGGCAGTGGCGCTACACTTTTAAAAGGGATGAGGTGGCAACCCTAGAAAGATCAGAAATACAAGAATGGCTGGGTAAGGCCGGTATACGTGTCTATTCTGCACAGGGTACGGACAAGTCCTGTGGGATCCATGCCTGGTTCATTTTACTGAATGTGAGCTTGTCCACATTGGCTCTGGACAGGCAGCTGTGCTTGTCTGTGATAACGCCCCCTGCCGTGCTAAATACACGTTTAGACAATACACTGGCGGCAGGGGAGGCCAGCACCTCCAAGGCATAAAGGGCAAGCTCAGGCCATGTGCCCAATTTGGAGACCCAGAAGTTTAAGGGGGCAGACCCGTCATTCAGTACGTGTAGGCGTGGTCTCACATACTGCTCCACCATGTTGCTAAAATGCTGCCTCCTGCTAAAACGTTCCATATCAGCTGGTGGTGCTGGTTGTTGTGGCGTGCTGACAAAGCTTTTCCACATTTCGGCCATGCTAACCCTGCCTTCTGAGGTGCTGGCGGTGCCCCTGCTGCGTTGGCGACCTCTTCTTCCTTCTCTGCCTTCGCCTTGTGCTTCCACTGTGCCCCCGCTGTCAGGTGGGAATTGCTCCAGCAGCGCGTCTACCAGCGTGCACTTGTATTCGCGCATCTTGCGTTCATGCTCCAGTGCTCCAGTGAGGGAATTAATGATGGTACATTGTCCTTGTAACGGGGATCCAGCAGTGTGGCCACCCAGTAATCAGCACCTGTTAAAATGTGCGAAACACGGTGGTCGTTGCGGAGACACTGCAGCATGTAATGGCTCATGTGTGCCAGGCTGCCCAGAGGCAAAAAGCTGTCCTCTGTGGGAGGTGTATCATTTGTGTCCTCTGTATCCCCCCAGCCACGCACCAGTGATGGCCATGAGCTGGTCTGGATGCCACCCTGCTGTGAACATGGTTCCTCCTCCTCCTCCTCCATCTCCTCCTCCTCATCCTCCACTTTGTCCAGAACTGTGCCCTTGCTGGACAATTGTGTACCTGGCCTTTGTTGGTGCAGGAACCCACCCTCGGAGCCACTTGTGAATGACTGCCCTGAAAGCCTTGGAAATGATCCTGATTCCTCCTTCTCCTCCTGTGCCACATCCTCTTCTATCATCGCTCAAAGGAGACATAGAACTGGGATAGTCACGCTGAGAACGGCATCATCGGCACTGGCTATGTTGGTGGAGTACTCGAAACAGCGCAACAAGGCACAAAGGTCTCGCATGGAGGCCCAGTTATTGGTGGTGAAGTGGTTCTGTTCCGCAGAGCAACTCACGCGTGCGTGCTGCAGCTGAAACTCCACTATCGCCTGCTGCTGCTCGCACAGTCTGGCCAGCATGTGCAAGGTGGAGTTCCACCTTGTGGGCACGTCACATATGAGGCGGTGAGCGGGAAGGCCGAAGTTACGCTGCAGCTCTGCCAGGCGAGCAGCAGCAGGGTGAGGACACCGAAAGTGCGCACAGACGGCCCGCACTTTATGCAGCAGCTGTGGCATATCGGGGTATGTTTTAAGGACCCTCTGCACCACCAAATTCAGCACATGCACCGGGCAAGGGATGTACGTCAAACTGGCTAGGCCTAGAGCTGCTACAAGATTTCGCCCGTTTTTGCACACCATTAGGCCCGGCTTGAGGCTCACTGACGCCAACCACTCATTGGTCTGTTGTTCCATGTCCCTCCACAACTCTTGCGCGGTGTGGGGTTTTTCCCCCAAACAGGAAAGTTTTAAAACTGCCCGCTGGCGTTTACCCATGGCTGTGCTGAAGTTGGTGGTGATTGTGTTACGCTGACCGGATGAGGAGGCGGTAGAGGATGAGGAAGCGAAGTAGGAGGAGTTAGCAACAGGAGGCAAACTGAACTGCCCTGCAATCCTCGGCGGTGGAAGGACATGCGCCAAACTGCTTTCCGCCTCAGGCCCAGCCGCCGCTGCATTTACCCAGTGTACTGTTAGGGAGGTATAACGTCCCGTGCTTACTGGTCCACGTATCCATAGTTAGATGGACCTTGGCACAGATGGTGTTGCGCAGTGCACACCTGATTTTGTCCCCCACTTGGTTGTGCAGGAAAGGGATGGCTCACCTGGAAAAGAAGTGGCGGCTGGGCACGACATACTGTGGGACAGCCAATGCCATCAGGCTTTTAAAACTCTGCGTCTCCACCAGACGGAATGACAGCATTTCAAAGGCCAGTAATTTTGAAATGCTGGTATTCAGGGCCAGGGATCGCGGGTGGGTAGGGGGTACTTCCTCTTCCGCTCCAGTGTTTGGGAGATAGAGAGCTGAATGCTTCCATGGGACATTGTGGAGTCGTTTGGTGACCCAGGTGGTAGTGTTGCTTGCCCGGTCCTCTAACTGTGGGGTGGCAGGTGGCACTGTCACTACAGAGGTAGATAAAGAGGTCGAGCAGCCCGAAACTGAAGCAGAAGAGGAAGCAAGAGGAGCCAGAGACCTTTCTTGGTTTTTGAGGTGTCTACTCCACTGCAGCTCGTGCTTTGAACTTAGATGCCTGGTCATGCAGGTTGTGCTCAGGTTGAGAAGGTTTATGCCTCGCTTCAGCCTCTTATTGCACAGCGTGCAAACCACTTGTGTGGTGTCTCGCGCCAATAAAAATGAATGTGACAACAACATATAATTATAGTGAATAAGCAGCTCCCCTAAGATAGAGACCTCATCAAAGGTCTGAACTGAACAGTAATGGTATATGAAGGGGGCGCTAATAATGAATAATAAGAAAATAAACAATAAAGTGAAATCTAATAATCGGTCCGTCTGAACCAACAATAGCAGACTTAGTGAGCAGCAACACACTGAAAATAGTGAAATAGAAATAGATTGTACAAAAAAAAAAAAGGTGAATGAATAAATAAATAAACTCAAGTCCATTCAAAGAGTGTTAGATAAAGTCCAATCAAGGCTAGAAAGATTAGCCTTGATTGGACTTTATCTAACACTCTTTGAATGGACTTGAGTTTATTTATTTATTCATTCACCTTTTTTTTTTTTGTACAATCTATTTCTATTTCACTATTTTCAGTGTGTTGCTGCTCACTAAGTTTGCTATAGTTGGTTCAGACGGACCATTTATTAGATTTCACTTTATTGTTTATTTTCTTATTATTCATTATTAGCGCCCCCCTCCATATACCATTAAGGAACTCCTTGGACCTGGCTTTGGTGTGCTCGGTCCCTTGCTGCGTTGGGCAGTAGCAGGCGTACTGTCTAGGGGATGGATGCTCCGCTTTGTCACCATGCTGCCTCTTCTGCTGTGCTGGTGGCTCTGTGCGACCACCGACTCTTCCTCCAAACTACATGAGTCACCTGCATGAGGTTGATTCCATGTGGGGTTGAGGACCTCATCGTCCACCACATCATCTTTCATCCAGTCTTCACCACTGCACTCCTTGTCGGTCTGCACAATTGCAAAAGCAGCAGCAGTTGGCACTGTGTTTCTTCATCATCCGAGACGTGCTGTGATGGTCCCCCCATGTACTCATCTTGAAACATAAGTGGTTGGGCATCGGTGCATTCAATCTCTTCCACTTCTGGGGCAGGGCTAGGTGGATGGCCCTGGGAAATCATGCTAACAGAGTCATCAAAAAGCAGAAGAGACTACTGCATGATTTGGGGCTCAGACTGCTTGGCTGATTTGCAAGGGGGTGAGGTGAAAGACTGATGGACATCGGCTGCAGGTGCCAACTCTGATCTTTCAGCACAAGACTGGTTGGGAGACAATGTGAAGGAACTGGAGGCACTGTCAGCAACCCCATCTAATATCGCCTGTTCAGCTCCTGGCCTCAACATTTGTAGAGCCGGAAAAAGGCCTCACCAAATACCGCTGCAGGCTCTGTCACCTACTCGCACCTGAGAAATGAGTTTCACTTGTGCGTGTAGCTGACACAGATCGACCACGTCCTCTCCCTGTAACAGGAGCTCCACCAGCAGCACCACGATCGCGGCCACGTCCCTTATTTGACGTTCTCCTCATATTTCTCAAATGTAGGATTTTGCCCTAAATGGGTGTTTTTTGAAAACAATAGAGGAAGTGTTTATCTCACACCTACAGATATGCAGGAGATGACCAAAAAAAATATTTGCCCAAAATTATTGTTTTTTGGAATAGCACAATAGAAAACAATATGTAAAGTGTGTATCTCACACGTACAAATATGCAGGCAAGACTGCAAACACTGGAGGAAAAAATGTAAAATATATATTTTTTTGGCCTAAATGGCTGTTTTTGTAATACAACAATAGAAGAACACTAGCCAAGGTGTTTATCTCACACCTACAGATATGCAGGAAACGCACCAATAAAATATTTATTTGGCCAAAATAATTGTTTTTTGGAATAGCACAATAGAACACAGTATGTAAAGTGTGTATCTCACATGTACAAATATGCAGGCAAGACTGCAAACACTGGAGGAAAAACTGTAAAATATATTTTTTTTCCCTAAATGGCTGTTATTTGAATACAACAATAGAAGAACACTAGCTAAGGTGTTTATCTCACACCTACAGATATGCAGGAAACACTGAGAAACACTGGAGGAAACACTGCAAATTTTTTATTTTTTACCTAAATGGTTGTTTTTGGAATAGCACAATAGAAGAAAAGTATATAAAGGGTGTATCTCACAGTAACATATGCAGTGCTGCTGCACTTTGATTTGTGAAGTAGGACTGACTCCTATCTAATTCTCTCCCTATAAGCACAATCAGGAACCTTCCCCTAAATTATCTAAAGCAGAGTATGTCACAGGAACATATGCAGTGCTGGTGCAATATGCAGAGTATCTGACAGGAACATATGCAGTGCTGGTGCAATTAGATTTGTAAAGTAGGACTGACTCCTATATAATTCTCTCCCTATAAGCACAATCAGGAACCTTTCCCTACAGTAACTAATGCAGAGTATGTTACAGGAACATATTCAGTGCTGGTGCAATATGCAGAGTATCTGACAGGAACATATGCAGTGCTGGTGTAATATGCAGAGTATCTTACAGGAACATATGCATTGCTGGTGCAATATGCAGAGTATCTGACAGGACACGATTGGATTTTTAACTGATTGTGTGTAGGCAAGACTGATGAAAGTCAGCGTCATCAGATATCCGATAAAAAAAAACATTGGATAGATTCCATCAGATATCTGGTCGTGTGTACAGGGCTTCACTGTCTATCTCTTTTTTTATCATTCAAATTTAAGTTTATTTTCAAAACAAAAAAATATAAAATATACAGCTATGCGCCAAATAACACAGTAAATATTACAGCTGAACATACATTTGAGAATAAACAGGTACATTCAGTGTTTATCGTTTCCAACATTCACTGTCTATCTCATCACTGCCTGCAGGATATCAGAGTTCACCCTTTTGTCTCCCTGTTATTCTACACATACTTCTATCAAGTAGCCGGTCTGAGGCAGATTTGACAAGAGAGCTTCTCTTGTGGCTAAGTGCCAAGCACCCCTGTGGGTGAGAACAGAGAGTACTAGGCTCAAAGAAGCATGGGCACCATTTAGGTAGATCTGCTGGAAACTGCTGCTTTTGTTTGCAGCACAATGGAACTGGATAGCTGTCAGCTGGTCTGTCAGGACAGATGGCAGGACCTCCGTTGCCCCTGGAGATATAGCGGGACCAGGGCAGCAAACCCCAGGCAAGGTGGCATTGTAGGAAGGTTCAGGCTGGCAGGTGCGTGCGAATTATACCTGAGGTCATATAGAAGGATCCAGTTGAGCAGGTAGAAGAGTTTTCAAGAGCAAGCCAGGGTCAAGCATGGTAGAACAAGAGAAGCAGAGTCCTTAGATTAAGCCAGGGTCCAAACCAAGGACCAGGTAGCAGGGAAATCAGGATGCAAGCCGGGTTAGTAACAGGTAATCCAAGGAATACACGAAACACAGGAGAAAGGAGTACTGGTAGCTGAAAATCATCCAGCAAAGTCTGAGTGCAGCCACTATCCTTATATAGAGTGTTTGGTGCCAGTTCTGGCAGCAGAAATGCGTGAACGTGCGCTATTTCTGTGCAAACGAGCACGGCCATGTAAAGTATTAGTAACAATGCAAGGTCTTTTCCTCAGCACATGCACATTTTTTTTCTGCTGTCTCCTTTTCAGCACATGCTCATGTTTGTTCTGAGTTCTGACTCAAGTGATCCATGGAAATCTGCCCCCTCTCCCCCCATTTCTATTACCATTTGATGTCCTTAAAGTAACTCTTCACTCTACCTGTGTTTACTAAATGGCAACTCCGTTAGCTATTTTACCATCCCTTGGGTAACTCCATGTGTACCAGTATGGGCCCTGCTGTTGAGCAGGAAGAGTTTAATAGACTGAGTCAGGCAGCACTGCCTTGTAAGAACTGTAGCCCTGAGGAGAGACTGTGTAATCAAGAGCTTTTGAACTACATTCCCAAGAGATTACAAGGAAGAGGGGAAAAGTTGCATTTTCCTGCAAGGGAAGGGCGATATCAACTATGGATAAAAGATGCTGCACACCCCTGATAGAACTTGGAAAAAAGGAAAAATTACCCCTAGGGGCTTTGTGTTGCAGCAATAAGTAAATGATGAAAATGAGATTGCATTTTCCTGGGATGTACATGACATAACTTGCTCTTGCCATGAGGGCGACTGGAAAGTGAACAATGCTGTCCATTGTTCACCTTCAGTGCTGCATATCGGCAGTCTAAGTGGAATCCAGAGTGCTGAGTTCAGGGGTGCCTATAGCCAGTGTCACCTGAGTACAGATTAGAGAGTGGACAAATCACTGTGTGTGACAGGATGGTGAGCTGCAATATCACAGGCACTGGCGAGCTGCTGCTGTTGCATGGATTTACTATATGTTGCTAGAGAGAAACTGAGCCCTTTAGGAACTGACAATACAGCCATCTATTAGCCTTATTTTCTGCCTGCAGGTGTGACTGGGACTATTCTCATGTGCGCCAGTGGTACAACTGGGCCCCAATGCTACCCACTTGAAGAGTTAGCACTGTCCCTTTACAGCTGCTCCACCAAGATCTTTACCTATTGCTCATGCTTAGAGGTGCCCTTTGGGGGACATTGCACTATATCCTAGCCATTCTCCTAGAGTGCACTATAAACTAGTTATAGTATTATTATTTACATTATAATTGATGCTTAATACATGTTCTTATAAGTACTTGCAGTAACTTTCATTCAACCAGGTATGTCAGAGGGACTATGATTGTTCTTGGAGTCAAGACGCAGAACATAGAATCCAAATTACCAAGCGGCACCTTTGGGGGTAGTACTACATACAGTATGGATGCAATTCGTGTCCTTAGTTCCCCTCCTAGGATGTTGAGAGGAATACATTTCTACAAGATGTTTGGGTGCTTTTGTAGTGTGGACAGATTTTTTTTTCTCTTCTGAAATTTCCTCTGTGTTGCAAATATGCACAGGATGTGGAAAATGTAGCTATGCTTTTAACCCCTTGAGGTCTTGCTTATTGTTGTCTGACAACCAGTGATATTTTTATTCTGTACAATGACTAAACATTTTGTTGTTTTTGTGAAAATCTTGTTATCAGAATTACAATTATATACATTAGCCTCCCAAGAACTTCAAATTCAGAATAGGTTTTAAAAAAAGGCATTGGTTTTGTGGTTAAGATAGTATTTTATAATACTTTGTTCGTATATTAAGGGTTTAAAAACATAGTGAGAGACAATGAAACATTGCAGCAGAGTTACACAACTGTGTGCTAGGATGTCAAATAGAATTACGGTGCATGCTTATATGCTCAATAATAATTGAACATGGCCATCTGGATGGCAACATATGAACTTGAGTCATTTGGCACTATTAGCACCTAACTCAAAGAAGTCTGTCTGAGTATGGCAGTCACAATGTCACAATGCCACTCTTCAAATTTCTGGAACTCTATACGCATATGTTTGACATGACACAATTTTCCTATAGAACTGAGCTAACAGCCCCATATTTATGATAACAAAATGTCACCAGGTCATTAAATGTTCATACATGTGTGGGATAAATGCTGAAGGGTTGTCAGAGTGTTCGTTTAACTGACACGGTGTGCAATCCAACTTATCGTAACATACTGAGATGGCATACTGTACATGCTGCTTTGTATACATACAATCATGTGACCATTGAGTTTTCAGTTATTCTTCTATTTGTCTTAAAGTGATGTTTTCCATAGCTCAATGGTTAATAATTATTGGTGTTGCACAGGCATTTTTTTCCCAGCCTCTCCACAGCTCAGCGCCCAAATGAGCGCGGAGGAGCAGAGCAGGAGAGATGCTGACTGACAAGGCGATGTTCAGTTTATCGGTTCTCAGTGAAGAGGCGGCAGGGGACAGACCACCTAGATAAGTATGAATACCCCATTAAAAAAAAAAGAAGCATACTGTACTTCTCTTTAAAGGTTGAAGAAGTAATTTCACCATGCTTTTGCTATGTTTTTTAAACCATTTTTATTACAACATTCATATTGTAGTGCTAACCCCTGAAAGAGCCACTGATTTGTCTCAAGTTTTTTTCCCGGTAGTGCAACGGCAGCCAGGCAAACAGCAACATTCACTCTTCTGGCTCAGTATACAGTCTATAGGTTGCCTTTTCCTAAGTTGAGTGAGGCTTAGGGAAGCTGCAGGGTACTCCAGAACACTATGATCACACACGTAGGTTGGACATAATGGACTTGTGTGATTTTTTCTAACCTCACCTATACTATGTAACACTGATCAACATTGAGAGGACATTCTTCTCTGCACAGCTATTTCCTAGCAAAGTCCCTTCAGCAGTAGGGCAAATCCCCTCTTAGCTCCAAAAAGATTTGCAGCAGGATGGGCCCTCCAGCTATGCACAGCTGGGGCCTTGATGAAAAAAGCTGAATCTTCAGCTAAACTGCCTAGAACAGGGGTGCCCAACCTTTTGAAGTGTGAGGGCCATTTAAGCGACTTGGTAACAGGTCACGGGCCACAATGAGCAGTGCGGGTGGATGGCAGGTCCGCGTCTGCTCTGTATATGCAGAGCGTATGAAGGCAGGACACAAGTCGGTTTACATCTGCCACTCCGTAGAGGTGAATGGAGGGTCTAATTGGGTCAGACTGACTGTGTGAAAGGGGTCCAAGGCTGCTTTCACACTGATGCGCTGAAGTCTATGGCTCAGTGCAGGTAACCCACAGGTAAACTGCTCTGCACCTGCTTATCAGTTTGAAAGCAGCCCAGTAACCACTGCAGAACAGATATGCCCATATACACTGTGGGCCAGATTCTCTAAGAATTCCGGCGGCATAGCGTAAGCCAGTTACACTACGCCGCCGCATCGTACTAGAGCAAGTGCTTTATTCTCAAAGCACTTGCTCCGTAGGTTTCGCCTGCGTCCCGTAAATCGCGCAGCGTAAACCCGCGCAATTCAAATGGGGCGGCTTGTATTTAAATTAAGCGCGCCCCCGCGTCGAATGAACTGCGCATGCGCCGGCTGGGGAAAAAGAACAGTGCGCATGCTCCAGCTCACGTCGGAAAGCGTCGTTGAAACCGACGTCAAAACGACGTGAGCGTCATTTACGCAAACTCCCTATTCGCGAACGAGTTAGTAAAACGACGTAAGCGACAGAAAAAGCCGACGCTGACCCGACGCCATACTTAACATGGCATCCGACGGCACCCGACGGAACTTCGTAAGGTTACTCCACATAGAAGCTGGGGTAACCTTACGCGAACGAAAACGACGTACGCGACGACGGGGCGGCGTAAAAGCGATCGGGAATCGGCGTAGTAGCCTCATTTGCATAGGCAAATGAGAAAACAACGTAAAGGCCACCTAGTGGCCGGAGTTGTCATTACATCTACGATCCGCAAGAGTAATTGTATTACACTTGTCGGATGTAGAAGCGTATCTATGCCAAAGTGATGCTAAGCATCACGCGCATAGATACGAGGCAAAAAAAAAAGGCGATACGACGGGGTATCTGAGATACTCCGTCGTAACGCCGCTGAGAATCTGGCCCCCTGATTTTAGTAATAAAACAGACCTTAATTTGTTTTCTATTCTATTACATCCCAGGAAAGGAGAGCTCCGCGGGCCACATGTGGTCCCCAGGCCACGGGTTGGGCACCCCTGGCCTAGAAGAAAAGCATGAATCTCTCCTCCTGGGAAGAATCCTGCTCTCTGAGGCTCCAAACATTTTATGCAATCACTCGATAACCTTCTGGGCAGGCCACCCAGGAACTGGCTGATGCCACATAAATATTCAGGCTACTCATTTGACTCTCCCACCCACTTCATTCTGTAAGCCTCCAGAAGACGGGAGGAAGCAATAAAACTCACAGCTTGCAGGGCCCAGAGAAGCCCAAAGCAATCACATGCTGCTCTGCTAATTACATTAAGAGGCCTGACCCTGTTCTGCTCACCCTTTTATCTCCTTTACTTCCTGGGATGGCCTGGGTGGAGCCATACAGGAAGTCTATATTAACTCTTGCACTACTGGCCTTCAGTGCTGTTCAACAGTGTTCCTGCCTAGTTCCTGTCTGCTGTATATTGTTAACTTCCAGTGTACCAATTCGTCCCTGACCACGCTTGCTTGCCTGTGACCCCGACCTTTTGGCCTGTCCCCCGGTTACCCTGTTCAGCCAGTTGCCCCCACCTCGGCTTCCATCACTACGCTTGTCCTGCTGACTGCTTGCCCTCTCACCTTGTGGAGCGTGACCCAGGGGATTCCAGGGGTCGCGACCTGGATCCAGTTGCGACGAAACTCATCCTCACCACCAGAGGCTCTGCTAAAGACAAGCTGGGTCTTAGATTCTGCGCCCTGGGAAATCTTGGGTTCATGACTCCTCCCCGATCGCAGCAGTCGGCTAAGGGTTCACTACCCTGTGGTGCATCCCTATCTCCTATGGGGTGCACTTGTCACTGTGCCTCAGGTGACCTGACAGTTTGAACAGCCATGAACCAGTGACCGGCGCCCTTTTACGTCTCCGCCAAGAAACCCGTTCAGTGGAACAATATGCTCTTCAGTTCCGTATCCACTCAGCTGAATTGAACTGGAACAATGAGGCCTTAGTCGCAACCTTTTTGCATGGCCTTTCTGATAGAGTGAAGGATGAGTTAGCAGGAAGAACCATCCCCACTGATCTGGACAGAGTGATCTCCTTGTGTAATCAGATCGATATCCGTTTTCAGCAAAGGACCATAGAAAAGCGATGCCAGTATTCCTTGGTCCTTAGTCAGCCTGAGCTCCCCTCTCTTCGACCCGTGGAGCATGCCCTGCCAGCCGAGGAACCCATGCAGCTGGGTCGGACCAGGCTATCCCCTGAGGAACGTTCTAGGTGCAGAACTCTAGGCCTGTGTCTCTATTGTGGGGGCAAAGGTCATTTTCGTGACACTTGCTCTCTTCACCCCGGAGAGACGCTCGGGTTCAATACATCTGGAAGGTGGAGTTTTGGACCCAGTAATATCACCTTCACCTTCTCGACTTCTTCTTCCTGTGTCCCTTCATTTTGGTGCTTCTTCTCATTCGGTCTCGGCATATCTAGATTCCGGAGCCGTTGGCAATTTCATGGACTGGGAAATCGCATCATCCATGAGACTTACCCTTTTGCCCCTCACCATGTCATTAGTGGTCTCGGTGATTAAACCATTTCAATGAACGTTATGCAGCCTTGTTTAATCCCCAGCAAGTTGTCTGCGTTGACGAGTCCCTGGTTAAATTTGCTGGCTGCTTGTCTTTCAAGCAGTTCTTTCCCAGCAAGCCAGCAAGCGTGCCAGATACGGGGTCAAGCTCTATAAGCTCTGTGACAGGGCAACAGGCTACACATGGAGCTTTAGGGTTTATGAGGGCAAAGATAGTGAGGTAGAGCCGGAAGGATGCCCAGATTACATGGGGAGCGCTGGCAAGATTGTTTGGGACTTGGTGTCACCCTTATTCGGAAAGGGGTACCACTTGTATGTGGACACTTATTACAGCAGCTTGCCACTTTTTTTTTTGTTTACAAACTTTTATTGAAGAAAAAATTGATGATGGTACAAATCTATAAGAACAATGCATATACAAAGTGAGGGTTCGCTCATACAAGAAAATAAAATTAGTGGATAAATCAGAATATCGAACAAAGGTTACAAATATAATCCAAATTGGCAAAAGTATTATTAGACTGTAAGCCGTGTAATATGTTGAAACCAAACAATATCAGAGAAAAAATGATAAACTATGGGGTCTAGACTGTGTTAAAGAATAGGGGGGAATACTCAGTCCAGGGAGACCATTTATTATTAAAAATGTGCATAGTATTTTGTAAAGTATGGAATATTTTTTCCATTAGATTTATATTGTTGATTCTGGGTTTGAGTGGGGCTAGGGGGATTGATGGAGATTTCCACTGGGAAGCTATTAGCCAGTGTATGGCGATACAGATTGTGTGGATCAGTCTCATTTGGCTAGTGGAAAGACTGGTTATTGGGGAAAACAATATGCAATTATGTATCGTCAAGGTGATCACATCACCTGAGATTTTGGAGGCAAAATTTTCAAGTTGTGACCAAATGCCTCTGACTTTATCACAATGCCAGAAAATGTAAGGGAACAAGCCTAACGTATTGCAATCTCTAAAGGAAGAGGGGGAAGTTGAGGGGAAGATAGAATGGAGTTTAGTTGGGGTGTAGTACCATCTTGTGAATACTTTTAGGGCTGTTTCTTTGATTGAAATGGAATTAGTGCATTTGTGTAGATTGTTTATACAGTTTTCCCAGACAACTATGGAGTAGGTGAAGTTTAAGTCTTGTTCCCATTTAGTCATATAAGGTAGTTTGTGGGAATCTGTGATGTTAACTAAGGTGGAATATAGGTCTGAAATGAACCCTTTCTTCCTGGGTGATTTGAGACAAAGGTTCTCAAAAAGGGAGGGAGGTTGGGTGTTCGAGGTCAGGAAATGTGAGTCAAATAATTGCTTTATGAGGAGGAAAGAATCAAGTTCTGAGTCAGTGATCTGGTATTTTGATTTCAGTGTAGAGAAGGTGATAACATTTGTGCCTTTAAAAAAAATTAGAAAGTGAGGTGAGGTTATTATCTTTCTACCAAGTGAGGTCCACTGGGGCTTGGGTAATTGGTTTAAATTTTGGATCGCCTAGGAATGTGGCATATGGGGGGGTCACTTGTTTGATCATCAGATTGGAGCATGTGGCACCGTGCGACCTAATCTCCGGGGCTTTCCCCAGCGGCTTGTAGATGCCCGTCTTAGGCTGGGGGCGAGAGCCTGCTGCAGATGTAATAATTTGCTCGCTGTTAAGTGGCGGGACAATAAGAATGTTTTCATTCTTACCACCCTTCACGCAGACACGACAGTACAAATTCATACAGCGACTGGTGTTGTGGAGAAACCCCTCTGTGTCCACAAATATAACCAAAATATGGGAGGGGTGGACCTCAACGACCAGTTGATGGCGCCGTATCATATTGCCCATAAATCGAGACGCTGGTACAAAAAAGTGTCTCTACATTTATTCCAATTGACTTTGCTGAATGCTTTTGTCTTATACAAAACTTCAGGACAGAACGGACCCTTTCTCCAATTCCAGAAGGATATCGTCACAGAACTCCTGTATCCAGGCGGTTCTGCACCTCACCATCCCCTACCAAATGCAGTAAGCCGACTGCATGAGAGGCATTTTATATATGCCCTCGAGAGTACCCCTACCCAAAAAGCCCCCCAAAGAAGATGTCGTGTCTGTAGCAAGCGCGGATTTAGGTGTGACACCCGTTATTTTTTTCCCGATGTCCTGCCGATCCTGGTCTTTGTATTGGCAAATGTTTTGAACGCTTCCACACACAAGTGAAGTATTAGCGTAGGGTAAAACATTTTACAGGCTAGGCACACGTACACAGGGTCTCCTAAGATGCCATCGCATTTTGAGAGACCCAAACCTGGAACCAAAAAATTAAACAGTTAAAAAAAAAAAGTGTAAAAAAAAATAAAAAGTAAAAAGTAAAAAAACACAAACAAAATATATATATAAAAAAAATAAAATAGTTGTAGTTTTATTGTTCTCTCCCTCTCTATTCTCTCTCTATTGTTCTGCTCTTTTTTACTCTATTTTATTCTGCAAAGTTTTATTGTTATGTTTTTTCATGCTTGCTTTTCAGGTATGTAATTTACTTTACTGTTTTCAGGTACGCCATTCAGCTGTTGCGCGGACTTATTTATCTTGACAGCAACAGCGTTTGCTCCCACGATATATAAAGCCGTGACTCCAGTGCTGTAGGAGGTGATTTCACCACCACAGTTAAAAAAAGAGCATATATGCCGAAGCATGGGGGCATTAGGGGCGGAGGAGCGATTTTGCTCCTAATGCCGCGTACATACGGTTGACATTCCTACAAGGGCTTTCCCGTGGAAAAGTCTGACCATGTGTACACGACATAGAAAAGTCTGACCATGTGTACACGGCATAGAAAAGTCCAACCGTGTGTACGCGGCATAACTTTTTTGCAGGAGGATGCCCCCATGCTTCGGCATATATATATTAGGCACAGGTTGCGTTAAAAAATGTTTTATTTTTTACTATGTTTTTTTTATTGGTATTTGCTTTGCAGGTATGGTATGATCTTACTGTTATACTGTAATGTTACTTTGTTTTAATGTTAACCATCATTTGCTTAGCAGGTACGCCATTCAGTTGCAGCGCGGATTTATTTAGCGTGACAGCAACAGCGTTTGCTCCCACGATATATATAAACGCTGTAGGAGGTGATTTCACCACCACAGTCCAAAAAAGAGCATATATGCCGAAGCATGGGGGCACTAGGGGCGGAGGAGAGATTTTGCTCCTAATGCCGCGTACATACGGTTGACACTCCTACGGAGGCCTTACCCGTGGAAAAGTCTGACCATGTGTGCACGGCATAGAAAAGTCCGACCGCGAGTACCCGGCATAACTTTTTTGCGGGAGGATGCCCCCATGCTTCGGCATATATAAATGGTGCATGTACGCCCATCATTAGAAGTGGGTGGATGAAGGGAGGTATTCTAATGGTGGGCATACCCACCGATCAATCCATATGTGGAATTACACCCCAAAATACATTCTGCTGCTTCTCCTGAGAACGGGGATACCACATGTGTGAGACTTTTTGGGAGCCTAGCCACGTACGGGACCCCAAAAACCAATCACCGCCTTCAGGCTTTCAAAGGGTGTAAATTTTTGATTTCACTCCTCACTACCTATCACAGTTTCGAAATAGCACAAAAAAACAAAAACAAATGACCCCATTTTGGAAAGTAGACACCCCAAGGAAACTGCTGAGAGGCATGTTGAGTCCATAGATTTTTATTTTTTTTGTCCAAAGTGATTAAATAATGACAAAAAAAAAAAAAAAGTTGTCACTAAATGATATATTGCTCACACATGCCATGGTTATATGTGGAGTTGCACCCTAAAATACATTCTGCTGCTTCTCCTGAGTACGGGGATACAACATGTTTGAGACTTTTTGGGAGGCTAGCCGCGTACGGGACCCCGAAAACCAAGCACCGCCTTCAGCATTTCTAAGGGCGCAAATTTTTGATTTCACTCCTCACTACCTATCACAGTTTCAAAGGCCATAAAATGCCAAAATAGCACAAAACCCCCCACCCCCAAATGACCCCATTTTGGAAAGTAGATGTTGAGTCCATGGAATATTTAATTTTTTTGCCCCAAGGGATTGAATAATGACCACAAAAAAAAAATGTACAAAACATTGTCACTAAATGATATATTTCTCACACATGCAACGGTTATATGTGGAATTGCACCCCAAAATATATTCTGCTGCCTCTCCTGAGTACGGGGATACCACATGTGTGGGACTTTTTGGGAGCCTAGCCGCGTAAGGGACCCCAAAAACCAATTACCGCCTTCAGGCTTTCTAAGGGTGTACATTTTTGATTTCATTCCTCACTACCTATCACAGTTTCGAAGGCCATAAAATGTCAAAATAGCACAAAAACAAAACAAATGACCCCATTTTGGAAAGTAGACACCCCAAGGAAACTGCTGAAAGGCATGTTGAGTCCATAGATTTATTATTTTTTTTTGTCCAAAGTGATTGAATAATGACAAAAAAAAATAAAAATTCAAAAAGTTGTCACTAAATGATATATTGCTCACACATGCCATGGTTATATGTGGAGTTGCACCCTAAAATACATTCTGCTGCTTCTCCTGAGTACGGGGATACAACATGTTTGAGACTTTTTGGGAGGCTAGCCGCGTACGGGACCCCGAAAACCAAGCACCGCCTTCAGCATTTCTAAGGGCGCAAATTTTTGATTTCACTCCTCACTACCTATCACAGTTTCAAAGGCCATAAAATGCCAAAATAGCACAAAACCCCCCACCCCCAAATGACCCCATTTTGGAAAGTAGATGTTGAGTCCATGGAATATTTAATTTTTTTGCCCCAAGGGATTGAATAATGACCACAAAAAAAAAATGTACAAAACATTGTCACTAAATGATATATTTCTCACACATGCAACGGTTATATGTGGAATTGCACCCCAAAATATATTCTGCTGCCTCTCCTGAGTACGGGGATACCACATGTGTGGGACTTTTTGGGAGCCTAGCCGCGTAAGGGACCCCAAAAACCAATTACCGCCTTCAGGCTTTCTAAGGGTGTACATTTTTGATTTCACTCCTCACTACCTATCACAGTTTCGAAGGCCATAAAATGTCAAAATAGCACAAAAACAAAACAAATGACCCCATTTTGGAAAGTAGACACCCCAAGGAAACTGCTGAAAGGCATGTTGAGTCCATAGATTTATTATTTTTTTTTGTCCAAAGTGATTGAATAATGACAAAAAAAAATAAAAATTCAAAAAGTTGTCACTAAATGATATATTGCTCACACATGCCATGGTTATATGTGGAATTGCACCCCAAAATATATTCTGCTGCCTCTCCTGAGTACGGGGATACCACATGTGTGGGACTTTTTGGGAGCCTAGCCGCGTAAGGGACCCCAAAAACCAATTACCGCCTTCAGGCTTTCTAAGGGTGTACATTTTTGATTTCACTCCTCACTACCTATCACAGTTTCGAAGGCCATAAAATGTCAAAATAGCACAAAAACAAAACAAATGACCCCATTTTGGAAAGTAGACACCCCAAGGAAACTGCTGAAAGGCATGTTGAGTCCATAGATTTATTATTTTTTTTTGTCCAAAGTGATTGAATAATGACAAAAAAAAATAAAAATTCAAAAAGTTGTCACTAAATGATATATTGCTCACACATGCCATGGTTATATGTGGAGTTGCACCCTAAAATACATTCTGCTGCTTCTCCTGAGTACGGGGATACAACATGTTTGAGACTTTTTGGGAGGCTAGCCACGTACGGGACCCCGAAAACCAAGCACCGCCTTCAGCATTTCTAAGGGCGCAAATTTTTGATTTCACTCCTCACTACCTATCACAGTTTCAAAGGCCATAAAATGCCAAAATAGCACAAAACCCCCCACCCCCAAATGACCCCATTTTGGAAAGTAGATGTTGAGTCCATGGAATATTTAATTTTTTTGCCCCAAGGGATTGAATAATGACCACAAAAAAAAAATGTACAAAACATTGTCACTAAATGATATATTTCTCACACATGCAACGGTTATATGTGGAATTGCACCCCAAAATATATTCTGCTGCCTCTCCTGAGTACGGGGATACCACATGTGTGGGACTTTTTGGGAGCCTAGCCGCGTAAGGGACCCCAAAAACCAATCACCGCCTTCAGGCTTTCTAAGGGTGTACATTTTTGATTTCACTCCTCACTACCTATCACAGTTTCGAAGGCCATAAAATGTCAAAATAGCACAAAAACAAAACAAATGACCCCATTTTGGAAAGTAGACACCCCAAGGAAACTGCTGAAAGGCATGTTGAGTCCATAGATTTATTATTTTTTTTTGTCCAAAGTGATTGAATAATGACAAAAAAAAAAAAAAATTCAAAAAGTTGTCACTAAATGATATATTGCTCACACATGCCATGGTTATATGTGGAGTTGCACCCTAAAATACATTCTGCTGCTTCTCCTGAGTACGGGGATACCACATGTTTGGGACTTTTTGGGAGCCTAGCCGCGGGACCCCAAAAACCAAGCACCGCCTTCAGCATTTCTAATGGCGCAAATTTTTGATTTCACTCCTCACTACCTATCACAGTTTCGAAGGCCATAAAATGCCAAAATGGCACAAACCCCCCCAAATGACCCCATTTTGGAAAGTAGACACCCCAAGCTATTTGCTGAGAGGCATATTGAGTCCATGGAATATTTTTTTTTTTTGCCGCAAGTGATTGAATAATGACCACAAAAAAAAAAAAAATGTACAAAACATTGTCACTAAATGATATATTTCTCACACATGCCATGGTTATATGTGGAATTGCACCCCAAAATACATTCTGCTGCTTCTCCTGAGTACGGGGATACCACATGTGTGGGACTTTTTGGGAGCCTAGCCGCGTATGAGACCCCGAAATCCAAGCACCGCCTTCAAGATTTCTAAGGACATACATTTTTGATTTCACTCACACAAATCTTGAAGGCAGTGCTTGGTTTTCGGGGCCTCGTACGCGGCTAGGCTCCCAAAAAGTCCCACACATGTGGTATCCCCGTACTCAGGAGAAGCAGCAGAATGTATTTTGGGGTGCAATTCCACATATGCCCATGGCATGTGTGAGAAATATATCATTTAGTGACAAAGTTTTGTAATTTTTTTTTTAGGTCATTATTCAATGACTTGGGGTAAAAAAAATTAAATATTCCATGGACTCAACATGCCTCTCAGCAAATAGCTTGGTGTGTCTACTTTTCAAAATGGGGTCATTTGGGGGGGGGTTTTGTGTTATTTTGGCATTTTATGGCCTTCGAAACTGTGATAGGTAGTGAGGAGTGAAATCAAAAATTTGCGCCCTTCATTGATTGGGGATACATGGTCCAAGTGCTGGAGTGCATGGGTTTCGGCCCTGTGTTCCTCAAATGGATAGCAATGCTCTATGACCGCCCAGTAGCAGCAATCCGTTTGGATGGCGGGGTGTGTGACACTTTTCCGGTATCCAGGGGCACCAGACAGGGATGCCCCTTGTCCCCGGGTTTATTTGCACTGGTTATGGAACGTCTGGCGATTGCATTACGTTCTTCGTCACAAATACAGGGTATTAGGGTGGGCACCCTGACTGAGACCGTAGCCCTCTATGCTGATGACCTAGTTCTATTTCTTGGGGATACGGGCCCTTCTCTTCACGCTGCACTCTCATTGCTGGGTAGATTCGCTGGGGTCTCTGGGCTCAAGGTCAACTGGACCAAGTCTAAGATCCTTCCGCTACGCTCCCATGGGATGCCCGGGCGGGTTAACCCTTCCAATCCCTTACAGTGGGTGACCCAGATTAGATATCTGGGGCTGCAAATCACGAATTCGGTGACGGATTTCATTAGTCTTAATGTGTCTCCATTACTGGATACTGTATCTAAAAAACTCCACTCCTGGAACAACCTCCCCCTGTCCCTCATTGCGAAGGTCAGTCTGATTAAAATGAAGATTCTTCCCCTCCTGCTCTATACCCTTAGGAACTCTCCGGTGTGGATACCAAGGTCAATTTTCAGGTCCATAGACGGTATGATCTCCTCCTTTCTGTGGCAGGGGAAGCTCCCTCGCCTCAAACTGGCTATTCTTCAGCAACCATGGGGGGAGGGAGGATTAGCGGTACCCAATTTCCATAAATACTTTTTGGCCGGCCAGCTGGCGGTGGCAAATCGCTGGTTGATCACCGCTCCGGACGACGCTGCGGTCTCCTTGGAGGCTGCTTGTGTGGGCTCCTATGAGGCGCTCTCGCTTCTGGTCTATAGAGGGCCGAGGGCCCCCTACCCCTTGACGTCCTCTATGCGTTCGGTACTCAGAGCATGGTCTGTGGCCCATGAGCTGAGACCCCAGGATGGTGTCACTTTTTCCCCTGAGACCCCCCTGTGGAGGAATCCCAAGCTGTCACACTTTCTTTTTTTTTAAATCAGAAAACTGTCACACTTTCTTGACTATCCAGACCCGGTGGTGTGGACCGACTTTGGAATCAAGCGCCTGCGACATATAGTGGCCAATGGCACTCTTATGCCGTTTGACGACCTAAAGGCACGTTATGGCCTACCCAACACGCAATTCTTCAGGTACCTGCAACTAAGGCATGCATTTCAGGCCCAATTTAGGGGGGTCCTCTTGTCCTTGAGCTCAGTTATTTGGAGCTATTGGCTCATGGTGAATCGCTGACTAAAGCGGTTTCTGTCCTATATAAGGACCTTTTTCAGGAAACGACTAAATTGCTGGGGCCATGTAGATGGGCCTGGGAGACTGTGTCCTCGGGACTGGACAGAGACGACTGGGATGATGTCTGGGGGGTAGCTTTTCAGGCCCTGGTTTCTACCAGGGATAGGCTCATCCATTACAAATTCCTGCACAGAATGTACCTGACTCCTGCTAGACTAGCTAGAATATTTGGGAACCAGAGATCTGTGTGCTGGCGGTGTTCTATGCGCTCTGCAGACTTTATGCACGTCTTTTGGGAATGTCCCCGGGTTCAACCATACTGGCAAGGTGTGGTGGACTGTATACGGTCGGTTACTTCTATTTCGATTCCTATCACTGTGGAGGTGTGTCTACTACATTTGGTGGAGCCCCTGGCCACGACCAGGGCGATTAGAACGCTCCTCATCCTTCTCTTTTTCTATGCTAAAAAGCGGATCATCCTTTCTTGGAAAAGCTCCTCGGCCCCAACGGTGGAGTCCTGAAAAGTACTGGTCAACAAGGCCATTCCATTTTACAAGGCTGCCTACCTGAGCAGGGGGGCCTTGACAAAATTTGATAAGGTGTGGGGAGGTTGAATGGCCTCAGTGGATACAGTGTCGGACTAAGCTAGGTTCAGTATAGTCATTGAATGTATGTATGATATTATCAGGTGGGGGCGGACTTTGGACCTCTTATTCTAGAGCAACTGTGTAGTCTGGAGGGGAGATGTATCTCATCTCTTTTCTTTCCCAGAAAGGGTTTTGCATGTTATACCCTGCATTGAGATTAAGATTGGGCAAAAAGGTTTTAATTGTCCTGGAGGGGGGGGGGGGGGTCACGAGTTCTAATCTACTTTGATTTGATTTAACTTGACTCCACTGCTTTTGATTTAGTCTGTGAACATTTACTGTATCCTATTGTTGTCCCCCCACCTTTTTCCCCCCTTTTTTTTCTCCCCCCCCCCCCTTTTTCTTTTTTTTTCAAAACCGGTTTCTGTGTTCTGACCGGTGATTGTTGGTCGCATGTTGCGGCCTAGTATTGTATTTGTGTTGCAAAAATTGAATAAAAATAATTTTCCAAAAAAAAAAATTTGCGCCCTTAGAAATGCTGTAGGCGGTGCTTGGTTTTTGGGGCCCCATACGCGGCTAGGCTCCCAAAAAGTCCCAAACATGTGGTATCCCCGTACTCAGGAGAAGCAGCAGAATGTATTTTGGGGTGCAATTCCACATTTAATCATGGCATGTGTGAGCAATATATCGTTCAGTGACAACTTTTTGTAAACATTTTTTTTTTTGTCATTATTCAATCACTTGGGACCAAAAAAAAAAATATTCAATGGACTCAACATGCCTCTCAGCAGTTTCCTTGGGGTGTCTACTTTCCAAAATTGGGTCATTTGGGGGGGTTTTGTACTGCCCTGCCATTTTAGCACCTCAAGAAATGAGAAATGAGTCATAAAATAAAAGCTGTGTAAATTCCAGAAAATGTACCGTAGTTTGTAGACGCTATAACTTTTGCGAAAACCAATAAATATACTCTTATTGCGATTTTGTTTACTAAAGACATGTGGCTGAATACATTTTGGCCTAAATGTTTGACTAAAATTTAGTTTATTCGATATTTTTTACTTTTTGTTATAAGAAAAATATTTTTTTTTTCCAAATTTTCGGTCTTTTTCCGTTTATATCGCAAAAAATAAAATCGTAGAGGCAATAAAATACCATCAAAAGAAAGCTCTATTTGTGGGAAAAAAAGGACGCAAATTTTGTTTCGGTACAACATTGCATGACCTCGCAATTACCAGTTAAAGCAGCGCAGTGCCAAATTGTAAAAACACCTTGGGTCTTTAGCCTGCATATTGGTCCGGGTCTTAAGTGGTTAAGTGGTTAACTTGGTGGGAAAAAAAAAAAGATTGCGGGCAATACTCATCTTTTGTTGCAAATGCTCTAATACGGTTACAATTACTTTTGCTGTAATTGGGAGTTGTGCACTACCTTCACTTTCTGTAATCTCTCTAGAATTTGTGAAAACAGGATGTTGTAGTGCTGGAAAATCCCTAATGCCCCTTAGGGCTCCGTTCCGTTCGTCCGTAACAGACCTCAATGCTTCCCTATGGGAGCGGATCCGTTAGCGGATGATGCATCCGCTAAGGTCCGCCAGATCCGCATCCGTTTTTTCGGACGGAAGAATGTCCTATTTTTCTTCCGTCCGGCCGAACGGATCGGATGCAAACGGACAGACGGTCCGTTTCCATCCGATTCCCCATAGGGGATAGCGGAGGAGAGACAGGGCGGTCCCTGCACAGTGTGCGGGGACCGCCCTGTCCGCCCGACAGGGGGGTCTCAGCGGAGACCCCCCCGCTGAGCCGACGGACACACGGAGCGGACCGAAAAACAGACCGCACGTGTAAAAGGACCCTTACACACAACCGGTTTTCCGACTTTTTTCCATCGGAAATTCCGACCATGTGTATGCTCCGTCACTTTTTTCAGAGGAATTCCTTTGAAGTTTACATAGAGAACATGTTCTCTTTTACTCCAATGGAATTCCATCGGAATTCCGATGCGAGTTTGGCCTGGGCAAAAGCCTGATTGTGTGTACGGTGCATGACTCAATTATACTTACACTATGGACACAATAAGTGAAATTATTCTCTGTGCACTACTAGTAATTACTTAACCTTAAATGCTTAAAACAACAACAAACAGGAAATTCTCCTCCTGTATGTATGGCACTTGTCCCGCCTCCTACCTGTCCCCTCCAAGGCAGCCAGCATATATATCTTTTGTGGCCCCGACACTGGCCCAGGCGGGCCCTTCAAAACCGGACTTTGGACATGCCTGACCTATCACATAAGTGTACATATTTTAAGCTTTTTAGTAAAGGGATTTTGTGTTATAACGGTAAAGCACTATGCTATTCTTCCTTTTTTATGAGCGGAGGAGCAAGTGGAAGCTGTATATTGGGGTGCTTTAACACAGGAGCCAGTGGAGAGATCGCCAGGAGGGAAAAGTGGTGAAGCCCCTTAGATGGGAAGGCGCGTTTGACCTATTGTTTGCACTACTAGGTCTACATGTTCAGATGACAGCACATAATGAATGGTGGTGGGACTCACTTGTGCTGTTGATGCATGTGAAGGATTAAAGAAGAAGTATTTTTCATCACTTTGGACAACTGAAGGGACTTATGTGATTGACATGTTTATGTGATTTTTATTATTTTTGTCAGTTCAAGGATAATAAGTATTCTTGCCATTCATCGATGTACACAGGTGCATGTATCATTTGATGAATGCAACACTATGAACGTGGGTCTACACAGTTATTGGGCTGCATACAGTGGGTAATCTTACAAACACTTTTCATTCATGACATACACGCTTACAAATTGTCCAATAGGCAGTTATGTATTAATATATAAGAAGTACTGTAACAATAATGTGGAAGAGGAATGTGCTTAAAAAAAAAAAACAGAAGTGCAAACACAGCATTGAGTAATAGACTTGGTGGATTAAAACGATGAAACCATAGCACTTCTCTTTATTTTCAGATGAACAGGAGCTACGCTGAGAACATTCAAGAGGAACTGTATTGAGCAAACTACGAAAGGTAAGTGAGTACTTCTGCTTATCAGTGAATAAGTCTGTTGTTTTCTATGATAATCTGAGTCTATATTTACAGGCAGTGCAGAATTATTAGGCAAATTAATATTTTGACCACATCATCCTCTTTATGCATGTTGTCTTACTCCAAGCTGTATAGGCTCGAAAGCCTACTACCAATTAAGCATATTAGGTGATGTGCATCTCTGTAATGAGAAGGGGTGTGGTCTAATGACATCAACACCCTATATCAGGTGTGCATAATTATTAGGCAACTTCCTTTCCTTTGGCAAAATGGGTCAAAAGAAGGACTTGACAGGCTCAGAAAAGTCAAAAATAGTGAGATATCTTGCAGAGGAATGCAGCACTCTTAAAATTGCAAAGCTTCTGAAGCGTGATCATCGAACAATCAAGCGTTTCATTCAAAATAGTCAACAGGTCGCAAGAAGCGTGTGGAAAAACCAAGGCGCAAAATAACTGCCCATGAACTGAGAAAAGTCAAGCGTGCAGCTGCCAAGATGCCACTTGCCACCAGTTTGGCCATATTTCAGAGCTGAAACATCACTGGAGTGCCCAAAAGCACAAGGTGTGCAATACTCAAAGACATGGCCAAGGTAAGAAAGGCTGAAAGACGACCACCACTGAACAAGACACACAAGCTGAAACATCAAGACTGGGCCAAGAAATATCTCAAGACTGATTTTTCTAAGGTTTTATGGACTGATGAAATGAGAGTGAGTCTTGATGGGCCAGATGGATGGGCCCGTGGCTGGATTGGTAAAGGGCAGAGAGCTCCAGTCCGACTCAGACGCCAGCAAGGTGGAGGTGGAGTACTGGTTTGGGCTGGTATCATCAAAGATGAGCTTGTGGGGCCTTTTCGGGTTGAGGATGGAGTCAAGCTCAACTCCCAGTCCTACTGCCAGTTTCTGGAAGACACCTTCTTCAAGCAGTGGTACAGGAAGAAGTCTGCATCCTTCAAGAAAAACATGATTTTCATGCAGGACAATGCTCCATCACACGCGTCCAAGTACTCCACAGCGTGGCTGGCAAGAAAGGGTATAAAAGAAGAAAAACTAATGACATGGCCTCCTTGTTCACCTGATCTGAACCCCATTGAGAACCTGTGGTCCATCATCAAATGTGAGATTTACAAGGAGGGAAAACAGTACACCTCTCTGAACAGTGTCTGGGAGGCTGTGGTTGCTGCTGCACGCAATGTTGATGGTGAACAGATCAAAACACTGACAGAATCCATGGATGGCAGGCTGCATGAGTGTCCTTGCAAAGAAAGGTGGCTATATTGGTCACTGATTTGTTTTTGTTTTGTTTTTGAATGTCAGAAAGGTATATTTGTGAATGTTGAGATGTTATATTGGTTTCACTGGTAAAAATAAATAATTGAAATGGGTATATATTTGTTTTTTGTTAAGTTTCCTAATAATTATGCACAGTAATAGTCACCTGCACACACAGATATCCCCCTAAAATAGCTAAAACTAAAAACAAACTAAAAACTACTTCCAAAAATATTCAGCTTTGATATTAATGAGTTTTTTGAGTTAATTGAGAACATGGTTGTTGTTCAATAATAAAATTAATCCTCAAAAATACAACTTGCCTAATAATTCTGCACTCCCTGTAGTATTATTTTATCACAATTAACATACCGTGATAACTACTACTGACAGTAATAAATGCATCTGTCCTGAGCTTACCCTTAAACATACACCAACATACTGTATACTTGATGTATAGTGATGGAAGCATCATATGGCAGTATAAATGGAAGAAGATATCTTAAAGGGTCACTAAAGGAAAACATTTTTTACAGGGTATAGAGACATACAAGTTAACTGATTCCTTTTCAAAATGATTAAAAATAGATAAAAATCAATCATATAATGTGCCTGCAGGTTAGTTTCACTTTTGAACTGGCTTCATGTTTTTGCAAAGTAGAAATAGACACACAGAACAAAAACAAACAAATCCAGGGCAGTGTTTTGTTTTTAAAATTAATCTGATTGGTTCTGGGAAGTTTTAGACACACAGTAATGACAGCTTAAACCATCGTGAGAAAGCTCCCAGTATGGTGGTTATAAGGAAACAGACAAGCAGGAAGTGTGGAGAACAGAGCAGGATTACAGCAACTTCAAAGCAAAAACGAACAATAAGGACATAAAACCAGTACTGCAGTAAGGTAAAGGAAGCTATTTAACTAAAAAAAAAAATTCCTTTAGTGATCCTTTAAGCTTCACAAACTACATGCTATTAAAGCCATAGAAGGTGCAATTTTCTTTCCTGCAACCATGAAATGAGAATCACTCAATTCCACCATCACAGTCACTGTTGATGGGGGAATCCCTCCTGAGGTGTTATTGTGCTCTCCTGGCTGAAAAGGGGGGGGGGGGTTTCTAAGTAATTTTTTAGCACAAAAAATGTTTTAATTTGTAAACACCAAATCTCAGAAAGAGACTCGGTCCTTAAAGTGGTTGTAAACCAATTTTTATAACTTTGTGCTACAAGTAAGCCTATATTAAGGCTTACCTGTAGCTACCAAGGATATCTCCTAAACCTGCATGGTTTAGGAGATATCCCCCTGTGTCTGCATGTGCCGAAGTGATCGGCACATATGCACTGAAGCAATGGCACGTCGTGCTGCTGCTTCAGTTACATGTGCCGTTACCGTCAGCTCCCACACGCATGCGCGGGAGTGGCGTTATCGCGGCTCTGGCCAATCACAGCGCCAGAGACGCGATACCTAAAAGTAAGCTCCGGGAGAGATGTCCACGGCTGGAAGGGGGGGTCGAGGATGGCTGCGGGGGCTTTAAACTAAGGTAAGTAATGCTTTGTCTTGCAGTTTTTTCTTTTATAAGGGTTTACAACCGCTTCAAGTGGTGATAGAAACATCTTATAGCAAAAATATTAAATGACCACTTGCTGTGGTGATCCATATTTTCTTTCGGTCATCTTTAGATTGAGATTTTCCAAATTTCTCCCCTCACTTTGCATATAATACATTTTAGGCTATATTTAAAGGATCTGGTTAGCTGTCCCACTTCTATATAGAACTTCTATATAGAACATTTTTGTATTCTGTTGTCTTCTCACAGATTTTATGTTGACAAATTATAAATAAAATAATTATTTAATGTTCATTTTCAGTGATCCAGTATCCATAGAAAGATACCAGGAACTGTTGCCTTTTTTCCAAAGTTTCCAAAGGTCACATACTGTATTTTATATATCCAGCCCTTCCCCCCGTCTCTTGGCTAAATATATTTAGCAAATCATTGAACATTTTTGCCTGCTTCTGTTTTTATTGAGATAGGATATTTGGGATCTTTCATAATAATTTTAAAGGGGTTGTAAAGGAAAAAAATGTTTTTCCCTAAATAGCTTTGTTTACCGTAGTGAAGTCCTCTTTCACTTACCTCATCCTTCGATTTTGCTTTTAAATGTCCTTATTTCTTCTGAGAAATCCTCACTTCCTGTTCTTCTGTCTCTCCTGCTCGCTCCCTCCCTCCTCAAGAGGCTTTCTCCACACCAGGGAGAAAGCCTCGCATTACGGTGGTGAGTTACAGACAGAAGAACAGGAAGTGAGGATTTCTCAGAAGAAATAAGGACATTTAAACGCAAAATCGAAGGATGAGGTAAGTGAAGGAGGACTGCACTAAGGTAAAGGAAGCTATTTAGGAAAACAAATGTTTTCCTTTACAACCCCTTTAAGCAGGAGCGTCTATTTTTACTGTTACACAGTTTATAATGTTGAAAATAAAAAAAAACACAGGTTCACCCATTTTAATGTATGTGTGATTTTGATTCTATTAACAAGTTCCATAGTCCTGAATATTCTGCTTCCTGAGGAATACATGTAAAAGTTTTTTGACGTTGTCAACACTCTCAGCTGGTACCACTTCCTTGGGGAGGGAGTTCTACAATTCCACTGTTCTAACAATAAAGAACCTGTGCTCAATGGGTTATCCCAACAACCTCTAAGGCCGTGTACACACGGCAGAGAACCTCGACGGGCAGAACACATCGTTCCGCCCGTCGAGGTTCTCTGCCGGCCGTCGAAATCGGCGACCCGCCCGTCGGGAATGGCAACCAGCCATTCATCCAGGCGGGCCGTCGAGCAAAAAGAGAGCGTGCTCTCTTTTCACTCGACGGTATTCCCGACGGGCGGGGCGAGCCAGGAGCGTACACACGGCCGAGGTTCTCGCTGGAATGCAGCTTCCAGCGAGGTTCTCGCTGGTTTCCAGCGAGAACCTCGGTCCTGTGTATGCCGCCTAAGTCATTATTTGACACATGTAGTGATGGTCTGGAGGTTGGCAGGAGGAATCACTGAGTTCTGTAGGGTAGTGGTTCTCAACTTAGTCCTCAAGTACCCCCAAAAGGCCATGTTTTCAAGTTTTACCTTTGCACAACTGCTTTAAATCAATATCAATGTCATGGTATTGATAATAGCTATTTTATCTAAGGGAAGTTCTCAAAATATGGCTGCTTGAGGACTGAGGTTGAGAAGCACTGCTGTAGGGGACTAAGGGGATCGACATTACCTGAAGTTTTGTTTTTTCAGCAGATTCTCCACATCTCTCAACATCTCTCCATACCTTAATCCCCCCTCCACCAGATGATTCGGACTAGTGCACAAACAAGGTCCATAAAGACATGGGTGAGCAAGTTGGGTGTGGAGGAACTGGCCTGCACAGAGTCCTGACCTCAACCAGATAAAAAACCTTTGGGATGAATTAGAGCAGAGACTGTGGGCCAGGCCTTCTAATCCAACATCAGTGCCTGAACTCACAAATGCACTTCTAGGAGAATAATCAAACATTCCCATAAACCTTGTGGACAGCCTTCCCAGAAGAGTTAAAACTGTTATAGCTGCAAAGGGTGGGCCAATTCAATGTAGATCCCTACGGACTAAGACTGGGATGCCATTAAAGTTCATGCGCGTGTAAAGGCAGGTGTCCCAATTATTTTGACACTATAGTGTATGTATATATGCACCCCAATTTTTTTTCCAGAAAATCAAGTATTTCTCACAGAAAAGTATTGCAGTAACACATGTTTTGCTATACACATGTTTATTCCCTGTGTGTGTATTGGAACAAAACAAAAAAGCAGGAAAAAAAGCAAATTGGACATAATGACACACAAAACTCCAAAAATGGTCTGGTCAAAATTCTTGGCACCCTTAACTTAATATTTGTTTGCACACCCTTTGGGAAAAAAACTCAAATCAGTCGCTTCCTATAACCATCAATAAGCTTCTTACACCTCTCACCCGGAATTTTGGACCACTCTTCCTTTGCAAACTGCTCCAGGTCTCTCTTATTGGAAGGGCGTATTTTCCCAACAGCAATTTTAAGATGTCTCCACAGGTGTTCAGTGGGATTTAGATCTGGACTCATTGTTGGCCACTTCAGGACTCTCCAGCACTCTGTTGCCATCAATTTCTGGGTGCTTTATGACGTATGTTTGGGGTCATTGTCCTGCTGGAAAACCCAAGACGCAAACCCAGCTTTCTGACACTGGGCTCAGTGCGACCCAAAATCCTTTGGTAATCCTCATGATGCCTTGCACACATTCAAGGTACCCAGTGCCAGAGGCAGCAAAACAACCCCAAAACACCATTGAACCTCCACCGTATTTCACTGTAGGTATTGTGTTTTTTTTATTTCTTTCTCATTCCGTTTTCGGTAAACAGTAGAATCATGTGTGTCATGGACCATGAAATACGGAAGGGTTTCTACAAGAAATCCTAATTCAGGTATTACAGGAGATTTTATTCTGAACCCCAGCCAGGTCAACAGACTCATAAGAGATACTCATTGTCCATTGTGTGATAACCCTATTTAAAGCCTTTCTATTATCAGGTGTCCTGTTACATTCAGCATTAAGCCATGGCTCATGTGTGGATTATTCAGCGATTCCAGGGATATTCCTACTCATGGAATATTGGGTGATTTATTTTATTAGAGAAGAAGGGAATGCTTGACGGGGATATGTTTGACTACCGTCACAATGTGCTTTACCAAAAAGCTTTATTTTGGTCTCATCTGCCACAAGAAGTTTTCCCAGAAAGATTTTGGCTTACTCAAGTACATTTTGGCAAACTGTAGTCTTATTTTTTTTTTATGTCTCTGTGTCAGTAGTGGGGTCCTCCTGGGTCTCCTGCCATAGTGTTTCATTTCATTTAAATGTTGACAGATAGTTCGCGCTGACACTGCTCCCTGAGCCTGCTTGAATTTCTTTGGAACTTGTTTGGGGCTGCTTATCCACCATCCAGACTATACTGCGTTGCAACCTTTCATCAATTTTTTTCTTCCGTCTATGCCTAGAGAGATTAGCTACAGTGCTATGGTCTGAAAACTTCTTGATAATGTTGCGCACTGTGGACAAAGGCAAATCTACATCTCTGGAAATGGACTTGTAACCTTGAGATTGTTTATATTTTTCCACAATTTTGATTCTCAAGTCCTCAGAGAGTTCTCTTCTCCTCTTTCTGTTGTTTAGTGTGGCACACACAGACACACAATGCAAAGACTGAGTGAAATTCTCTCCTTTTTATCTGCTTTCAGGTGTTATTTTTATTATGCCCACACCTGTTACTTGCCCCAGGTGAGTTTAAAGGAGCGTCACATGCTTGAAACAATCTTATTTATCCACAATTTTGAAAGGCTGCCAAGAATGTTGACCAGCCAATTTTTGGTGTTTTGTGTGACATTATGTCCAATTTGCTTTTTTTCCTCCTTTTTTTTTGTTTTGTTCCAATACACACAGGGAATTTTGTTACATAAACATGTGTATAGCAAAACATTTGTTACTGCAATACTTTTCTGTGAGAAATACTTGATTTTCTGGAAACATTTCTGGGGTGCCAACAATTTCAGCCATTAATGTGTGTAATATATATATATATATATATATATATATATATATATATATATATATATATATATATATATATATATATTGCAGGAGGTGTGAGCTGGAGTGGGTACAGCACAATTCTGAAAGTAGGACTTTATATTCAGTAGCTATACAAATTAATGAAGAGAAACATTTTCCACAAAATGTCTTGATCATTAAAGGATGCAAAGCGTGATTTGTACAGTATGCTAACCCAGTCTCTATTAGTCTGCCCTAAGCAAGCAATGCTCCACCTACACTTCTCATGCACACAAAATGCAGTAACCACACACAATATAGGACAGTAAGAGCAAACCAAACATAGTCATCTATTCATTAATATTATGTGCTTTATATCATGCTGCTGGACTGTCACCAGAAAGAGCTGGAAAAATTGACACTTGCGAGCAGGTAAGTGCAATTGCAACATCTGGCTGTGCTTTGGAAAAACAATGTGGTTGATTTTATATTCACTTTGTTGGGTAAACACATCCACTCCTTTTGTAAATCAACCCCAGTAAGTGGGTATGATATACAGAAACACATTGTTGGTTTATAATAGTACTTGCTTAGGGCATGTAGAGATAGTATTAAGCTTTAGATAAATAAACAGTAATTTGTATTCTACAAAAAGTTTTATTTTCTATGGTCTTATGTGGATATTGCAGTAACCCATAGTGATCAGAATAAAATGTATGATGACTACTTTAAGCTGAATTGTGATTGGCTAATGAGTACCTGCTCTTTGTACATTTTTGCAGAGCTTTTGAGCAAAGGATAAGCTTTTAAACCATCTTCTTGGCTAATTATAGAAGCAAAAGTGTCATATCGCTACGAATACATAGTGAAGTCACAACTTCACTGAACTTCTACAGAAATCTTTGAGAAAATGAAAACTGTAACATAAACATTAGCAAATAGTAGATAAATCTGCAATACGGACACTTTATCACTATTCTCATTATAATAACCGGGTTAGTTATTCTACCTTTAACGCTAATGAGGACAATGGTTAAACCAGTCCCTGTGGTCTAACGTTCAACGGACATCTGAATTGGTGCAACTAGAAATCCGACATAACTGAATTGTAACAAAAGTGTTAATTTCCTTGGGTTAGACTGTGTGAAGATAAAAACAAAGGCCCAGATTCATAAAGCAATTACGCCTGTCTAACTGGTGTTAGACAGGAGTAATTTCAAATTTCGCGCGCCGTATCACTAGTTTGAATCCTCAAACCATGATACGGCGGCTTCGGGCTTCGATCCGAGAGGCTTACGTCTTCGTAAACCTTCGGATCTACGCTGCGATATATTTGCGGCCGCTGGTAGGAGTTCGCGTCGTTTTGATGCGTCGGGATATGCAAATGTGTTTTTACGGCGATCCACGAAGATACGAGCGGTCTTCGCAATTGCTTACGTCTGTTTTTTTTTACGTACTGTTAGACCAGCTTTTTGCTGGTCTAACGGTGCGTAACCCATGTTAAGTATGGCCGTCGTTCCCGCGTCGATTTTAATTAATTTTTTATTTTTTTTTACGTAACTCGTTCGGGAATAGAAATGTCCGTAAACGACGCTACTCAAACAACGAATGACGTAACGATGTGATTTCGCGCAATGCACGGCGGGAAATTTGCGAACGGAGCATGCGCAGTTCGATCGCCGCGGGAACGCGCCTATTTTAAATCCTTCACGCCCCCTACTCGTCTAAATGGATTGCGACGGGAGAAATACACTACGCCGCCGTCGTTTACTGGACAAAATCTACCTGGATTCCACATAGAGCCAGGTAAGAAACGGCGGCGTAGTGTATTTCTGATACGCTACGAGAATCCAATTCTCTCTGAATCTGGGCCAAAGTGCTCTCAAGCTGCTGATGTCAGCTGTAAGAAGGTGTTTTATAATACAAACTATCCTTGGAGATCATTTTTCTAATGATTCTTATTTTATCTTCTGGATTATCAAATTGGTTCCAACAGCAGAAGCAACTTTTTAGGGAATCTGTCGAGGTAGAAGTAAAAGAGGTTGTAAAGTCAATTTATTTTTGTATGGCACATATCCCATTGGTGTCATTCTTATGCTTCCATCACTATTTAGTAAACCCTTGACCTGGATCAATCACATTTATAACAGGTGTCAAGATGCTTGATGTGCAGATGCATGTTTCTAGGAATGTAGTTAGCAATGGAGCAAGGAAGAAGATGACAGCCCCAAAGATGGAATAAAGGTATGTGATAGCAGCTCTTATACTTCTATCCTGAGAGCTTTCCTTTAAAACTTTCAACTTCTTTCCACATTCCACTTATCCATGAACTACCCAAACTTCTTTGGAGGATATTACTATTGACTGTGAAGGCAACAATTAAAAATGTATTTAACCTAATTAAACTAATTGCAGTACAATTCTCATGGTTTACCCCACCTTACCTCTCCATTTTTTGACTTTGCTATCGGTTTGTTTACTGCATACCATCTTACCTTATACTTATTCTCTGTTGTAGCATACACATGATCAGACTTTTTGACAACAAATGTCCGACGGACCTGTTTGATCGGACAATCCGACCGTGTGTATGCTCCATTTGACAATTGTTTTCGCTTTTTCATCTGAAAAATGTTCGCTGTGAATGCTCTCCAAATTTTCGAGAACAAATGTCCGATTGAAGCGTAATCCAATTGTGTGTACACATATCCATTGGACTAAAGTCCAAAGTACAAACACGCATGCTCAGAACCAATGCTAAAGATAACAATAGCAGAAGTTGCCCAAAGGGTGGCGGTAAAGAGCTGAAATACCATGTGATTTGGTAAAAATTGGCTGAAAAAGTCCTGCCGTGTGTATGCATACCAAGTTCACGGTTCAACGCCCATTCGGAGCAAAATCTATGGAAAAGTCAGATGGAAGTCCGATCGTGTGTATGAGGCCTAACATTCCTTTTAGCAATCTCTCAAAAATAAGAGGCTGGGCCTATTTCTCAGAAGCTGATATATTGGTGTTGCCAATCCGAAAAAAAAAAGGTTTTCTGCCTACAAAAAAAAAAAAAAGTCCACATTTGGTAATTTAGGCATCTTGTTTAAGCTAAATCAGGGAAAAGCTCTTCGATATACAGTATAATAGCCCTCTGTTTTCTTCATATGTAAATGTGGAAATAAAAATGATTGTATTGTTTTAACCTGAATATATTCTTTAATTGTGGTCATGTATGTTCTCTGTCAGTGCTTAACACCTAAATAATAATGCCTTTTTATATGGTTTGTACAATATCATTACAGCATATCTACAGACTCAGAAGAATTTAATAAAAAGGCCTAATAAAGTAAGATTTTCTGAGGCTAATAAATTTCCACTGTGTAGATTTAGATGCATACTTAGATTCATTAACTCTTGGTGTGTGTCACCTAATCTCAAGTATCCCTCGACATGAAAACATTTACAATCAATTTACCTTTTCGAAACAATTTGAATGGCCAAAAACACATTCAGACTCCCAGTTTATATTAAATTACTATTTGCTAAAACTTTTCTTGTATGTGAAACTTACCATAAGATGAGGAAGTACAACCAAAACCTTTTAAAAGTTCCCCCTGAGGTACACATATCAATGCTGTATCTTTGTAAGCTTTGTAATCTTCTACTTGTGAAGTCTTTAGACCTAGACAGAAGCATTTGCCTAGCTGTTCTTTGTGAACATGTCTGTGAGAAAGATCTCTCCAGTCATGGAATGGAAAGGTTAACTACTCTGCACTTCAGGCATACCCCACGTTTAAGTACACAATGGGGTTTATTTACTGTACTTGCTTGCAGGGGCGTAACTAGAAATCACAGGGCCCCCCATCCTTTTTTAAGGACTTGGATGGTTTTATTGGCTCTTTTCTGTGGCGGGGTTTGTCCCCACAGTTGGCCAGATCCACTCTTCAGCTGCCTGTTGGCTGTGGGGGGCTGGCCCTGCCCAACCTATTGGTGTATTATTGGGTGGCTATGCTGGTTACAGTGCGGTGGTGGTTTGAACAGTCTAGAGCCAATGCAGCTGTCTGCCTGGAGGCAGCTATTGTAGGATTCCTTACCAAACTTAGTAATCTGGTCTATCGGGGGTCCTCTGCGTACCCCCTGTTGCCGGACTACGCTACGGATGTGGGGTGTGGCCAGGCACTGTTTTCTGTCCCCGGGCCACTGGTCTCCTTTTACCCCGTTATGGGGGAACCCTTCCCTTAGGCATTTTCGTTCCATGCCGGACCCACTGTTGTGGGCCCGCTGGGGCATAAAACCGTTGCGGGATATTGTTTCTAGTGGGTCCCTGCTTTCCTTTCCGGACCTGACACGCCGGTTTGGATGCTTTTCTGCTACTATCAGTTGCGAATTGCTTTCCGGTTTCCTACACCTCCTATCCTCCAGGCCGATGTTGTTGAGGATTTGCTGGCTCAGAGCTCTCTGAAGAAGGCTCTGTCCACCTTGTACCTGACGATTTTTAGTAAGGACTCCCCCAAGATAGATTCACTATGGAGAAAGTTGGAAGGAGATATCCCATCCCTAGACAGAGAGGTGTGGAAGGAATGTTTTGAAGATAGCTACAAGTTGGTGATTTCCTCTCGAGATAAGTTGATACAAACTAAGTTCTTACATAGGGTGTACTTTACACCTCAGAGACTGCATTGGAGCTATCCGCAAGCCCTCCGGACTGCCCACGATGTGGCTCTCCGGAGGGTACTTATATTCACATGTTCTGGACCTGTCCAAGGCTCTCGGACTATTGGTCCACAGTTTTTGAGACCATTAATGTCCATCTCCACCTGGATGTCCCGGTCTCTCCGGAGCTGGCTCTGCTAGGGGTATAGGATGATGAGCAGAGGCCTAGGTATACCAAGCTGCTAATGTCGCTATTTTTTTATGCCAAAAAGGTGATGTAACGGTATGGCCCGTTGGAACCAGAGACGTTTGAAGGATGTTCCAGCTTCACCAATGACTCTTGGGTCTAGGGTCATCCTATGTTCGATAGGGGCATAGGATGACTGAGAATTGATATCATGAATTACATGAGATGGGACATTAATAAAATATCAGGTATTGCAGGATATCTTGAAATATTACAAGTTGTTCATTCGGAACTCAACAGGTTAATTGGACAGTATTCATTCATGTGGGGACACATACTTTTGAGGTGTTAATTGAGTCTGGCTTCTGAAAGACCTTTCATTGTGGATACTAATGATACTGTATTGTGTGAAAATACTATTGATGATAATATGTGATGTGAATAGAAGGTGAGAGTCATAACGTCTGACTTGTCAGCTGTAGTAATCAGTTCATGTTATTTATGTCAGATTCGTTGCCAGAATGTCTGACATAGGAATGTGTATTATGCAGGTGAATAGCTTATTATCGGAGTCAGGACATCTGGGGGATAATTAACTCATCTGAATGTCATTATCTAAAAGAATCTGTATGAAGTTCATTGTGTGATGTTGTGGGTGGAGTGTGTCTTTGTCCCTTTGATTGCTGCAGCATGCTTTTTGTTGTATAAAAGAGTTTTACTATTAAAAATATTCATTAATTTTGGAACCAGAGAACAGAGCTGTGTGTCTCGTTATTCTGGGAAATGGAATGGGTCGTGCCTGCTGGATTGTCGGATTGTCGGAGTGTCGGATAAGCTGTCTTGGGTTGGTGGAATGGAAATCGTGAACGGTGTTGACCGTTACAGGCGATTCTGTTCAAATGGACCTCCAGGGCTCCTTCCATGGTGGGGGCATGGATAGATGCAGTTAATGCTGTCTTGCCTCTGTATAAACTGACGTACTTGAACAGAGGGTGTCCTCTGAAGTTTGAGCGTGTGTGCGGACCATGGATTAACCCTATGTGATTCTGTTTTTTTTATTAAGGTCCTTGCTTGGCAGGGGGTCTCCCCCCTGCCCCGCCCTCTCCCCCTTCCCCATCCCCCTCGTTCTCTCCCAGCCTTCTCCCTCCCCTGCTCATGCTATAAAGTTTGTTGACTGTATTGATGATGTGTTGCATCTCTCCTGCTGGCTCATGTGCTCCATGTGTATTCTCTGTATTAGTTTTGGTTCTTTCCAATTTGTGTTTTTTTGTACTGTGTCTTGTACCATTTGTGCATCAATAAAAACCAACCTTGTTAAAAAAAAAAAATCACAGGGCCCCATAGCAAAATGTTGTATGGGGCCCCCCACAGCCGCCCTAGTGTCAATGCGCGTGACCTGTGCCCCATACAGTGTGACCTGTGCTCCATACAGCGTGACCTGTGCCCCATACAGCGTGACTTGTGCCCAATACAGCGTGACCTGTGCCCAATGCAGCATGACCTGTGCCTAATACAGCATTGCCTGTGCCCAATACAGGGTAACCTGTGCCCAATGCAGCATGACCTAAGTGAGTGAGTGAAAAACGTATATAGCGCTGCACATGCGAACTGAATCGCCTCTGGGCGCTCGTTTGTCCATTTCTCCTTTGAACTCAAAAGAGATGGGTTTTGATCTTTCTCCTAAAGGTCAAGTGGTTCTCCTCCAACCAAATGGAGGTTGGTAAAGCGTTCCAGTCTAGGGCCTTGGACCGCAAATCTTCATTCTTCTTTGGACTTGTAACTGGCTTTGGGTATTTGGAGTAGATTTTGATTGGTGGATCGCAGAATGCGATTGGGGTTATAGGCTTTAATTTTTTTGCATAGATATAGGGGGCATTTTCCCAGAATACACTTATGCGTCAGACAGAGTGCTTTGAAAGTAATTCTGTCTTTTACTGACAACCAATGAAGGGATCTCAGTGAAGGTGAGATAGATTCCCATGTTTTTTTCCCAGTCACAAGTCTAGCAGCCGTGTTTTGAACGACTTGCAGGTGAGTGATTTGGTACTTTGGGAGTCTGAGGTAGAGGGCATTTGCATAGTCCAGTCTGGAGCTAACAATTGTTCCCACCACAACTGCTATGTCTTCTTTAGGAATAAATGGAGTAAGTCTGCGTAGTAGGCGCAGCAGATGGTGAGATCCGCTGACTACTGACCCTATTTGTGCATCCATTGTCATGTAGGTGTCAAGGGGCGATGATTTTGCCCAGAATGGGCGGAGGTGTCCAAGTTGTTGCAAGTTGGTTATTTTGCTGAAATGACTGTTTACAGGGTATAGAGACATAAAAGTTAACTGATTCCTTTTCAAAATGATTAAAAATAGATAAAAATCAATCATATAATGTGCCTGCAGGTTAGTTTCACTTTTGAACTGGCTTCATGTTTCTGTGAAGTAGAAATAGACACACAGAACAAAAACAAACAAATCCAGGGCAGTGTTTTGTTTTTAAAATAATTCTGATTGGTTCTGGGAAGTTTTAGACACACAGTAATGACAGCTTAGACCACCGTGAGAAAGCTCCCAGCACTGTGGTTATAAGGAAACAGACAAGCAGAAAGTGTGGAGAACAGAGCAGGATTACAGCAACTTCAAAGCAAAAATGAACAATAAGGACATGAAACCAGTACTGCAGTAAGGTAAAGGAAGCTATTTAGCTAGAACTTTTTTTTCCTTTAGTGATCCTTTAAGATAACTCTTTGTCATCCAGTTTTCTATCAAAGAGAGGCATTTCTCTAGACCAAGATGATGATCCTTTTTGTTGCAGATGCAAAAATACAGTTGTGTGTCATCTGCATAAGAGTGGTAAAGTAACTTTTGGCTGCTGATGATTTCAAAGAGAGGGCGGAGATAGATATCGAACAGCACTGGCGAGAGGGGGAATCCTTGAGGGACTCCGCATGACACCGTGCGTTTTTTAGAAGTGAACCAGGATAGATCACATTCCGCGACTCTGGCTACTTTAGCTAGCCTAGTCAGTAATAGTTTGTGGTCTACCGTGTCATAAGCTGCGCTTAGGTCCAACAGTACTAGAAGACAAGATTGTCCTTCGTCTGCGGCCTCGAGAGCATCATCCCATATTTTGAGCAGTGCTGTTTCTGTCCCGTGCCCGGGACGGAAACCCGATTGAAATTATGGGTATCTAGATGCTGTTGTACCACTACTTTCTCCATTACCTTGAAGAGGACGTTTAGGCCTGTTATGGGACGACAGTGTTTTGGGTCTTTGGGGTCCAGGGTGGGTTTCTTTAAGATGGGTTCGATTATGCCCTGTTTCAACTGGGAGGGCACTATGCCTTCCTTGAAGGACTGGTTTATAAGCTGCGTGATAGGTGGTGCCAGAATATCGGCACATTCCTTCAGCAGTTTGGTGGGGATGCTATCATTAGGTTTTGTGCTATTTCGCAGAGTACCGATTACATTTTTAGTGGCATCGATGGAGATGGGTTTAAGAGTGAACTTTCGTTGATTGCGGTGAGTTTATGTGGGTATTGGGTGAATGATTGAGGGGGGGGGGGTTGATGGGGGTACTGTTTTGTTGAATGCTTTCACAGATTCTTTCAATTTTGTTAACAAAATAATCCGATAATTCATTGCAAAATAGTTGTGTATCAGAATTGGGGGCTTCCAGACAGACTGGGTTCATGGTCTGGGTGACTAGCTTGAAGAGTTTGCAGGGGTGATTTAGGGCATTGGTGATGGCATTGGAAAAATGTTTTTTTTTTTTTGGCTTTAAAAATTTCTTTGTGGTATTTTTTTGTTATTGCCTTGTAGATGGCGTTGTTTTGCTCTGAAGAGCTTCTTTACCAGGCGGCTTCCGCTCTTCTGCGCTCTTGCTTCAGCAACAACAGCTGGTCGTTAAACCAGCTGGAGTTGTTTTTCCGGATGCAGGTTTTGCGTTTTGGCGCTACTAAGTCGGCTGACTGTAGTAGAGCCGTGTTGATGGCATCCAGGGTTTCTGTGGCTGTTTGATTTAGTTGTATTGTTTTTATTTTGTTCCCTAGTGTAGTTTTGAAGGGTTCCAAATGGAGCTTCTTCTGAGATCTAGTCCAGTGAGTTGTCACCGGTTTTAGCGTTTTTAGTAATTATGAATTGAATTACTTAGTGGTCTGTCCATGGTAACGGCTCATTTTTCAGAATGTTTATTTCCAGATCTTGTCTGAAAATAGTTGCTGCAGACCTAATCCTTCCAAACTGTCAATGCAGGCTTCAGCGATGGGATCCTGTGAGGAGTTGGCCCAAAGATTGAAATCCCCAAGCAACAGAAAATGTTTGTTGTTCAGGGTATAAGTGGAGATGAACTCTGTTAAGGATGTGAGAAACTGAGATTTTGGACCCGGTGGTCTATAGCAGAGTAGAATATGGACGGTCTCCTGGGGATTTGTTTGTAGTTGCAGAGAAAGGGTTTTAATGAAAGGAAGTAGGTTTTGGAGGACTGGTTTAGTGATCGAGAGGTGAGTCTTTTGTATCACCGCCAGGCCTCCTCCTCTTTGTCCCACTATGTTTTCTGTTATAATGCGATCATTTTCTGGCACCAGTTCTCATAGAATGGTGTTAGTCGGCTGTATGCCAGCTTTCTGTGATAAAGAGGCAGTCTAAATCGCATTGTATGATGAGATCATGGATTTCTAGGCAATGTTTTACTGCCGATCTTGTGTTGACCAAGGCACATTATATGTGCCTAGGTTGGGGTAAGTGGGCGTGATTTTTGACTGTCGATCCCCGATCGATTTTCAACAGTTGCTCGATTCTTAAATTTTTTTTTGGTGATGGTTGGTAATATTGAGGCAAATGGCTTTAGACCCCAAATGGTTTCTGCAGAGTATCTCAGATTAGCCATGGTTGCCGAACGCCGGGGAGGAAGATGTTTATCAGGGTTTTTTTAATGGCAATGGGAAGGGAGATTCGCTAAATCTTCCCTCCTTGGTTGATCCAGAGGAAGGCGAAAAACCCCTAGCCGTGCTATGCCAATGTGCAGTGGCAGGGGAAAAAAATTCCTTCCTCACCCCTCAGGGGCGATCGGGCGAGCCCTGGATCAAGTGTTGAAAAGGTGGTGAATAGCTATTAGGGCAGAATGTGGGGGGAGGTGTTGTACTTTCTCCTGAATTCATCAGGTGGGAAACCAATTCCCAGTTATTGGGTTGTGGAGGAGGGAGTGGGGGTGAGAGATAGCCCAGTTACTAGGGTGTACCAAGATGGCCACCGACCGAGAAACAAGGCGCCAGCTGAGGGGTGTCAGCTGGGTGGATCGGTATACAGGCGGAGGCTTGGAGGGAATTGGGAGAGGATGGGAACCTTCCTGGGGTGGGGGGGCGGTTTCTGGCAGTTTTTGAGGGGATTGCTTAGTGTGGGTGCAGGGCGTCACTAGGCCGCGGGGGAAGCCGCGGTCTTTCCTAAACGCGGCCGACGGAAATCTTCCACGAGTTGGCGTGCGGGTCAAAGTGGGTTATGGATGGCTGGAAGCGGCTGGAATCAGGGGAAACTGAGGCGGGGAGGTGGCGAGGGGATGCCTCAATTAAGAATGGCAATGTGGGGGGATGAGGAGAGGGTAAGCTCTGTTGCTCCGCAGTGACTAGGCCGCCGTCGCGGCTTGTCCTGAAAAGGACGGCCGCCAGCGGTCCCAGGGGAGGTGGATAGCCCTGAGAAACAGGGGCTTACCTTGTTGGGCTCCCTGGAGGTGATGTCTGCGGAGGTAAGAGGGAGGCCCAAAGGGGAGGAAAAGAATTTGCTGGTCCTGGGTGCTGTGGTTGTTAGTGTTGCAGCAAGGGGCTAGAAGGAACCTGCCTGCCTGTCTATCTGGTCCCTGGGTAAGAGCAGACTCGTCGAGAAGCGTCCTACTCCACCACTGACCTGTGCCCAATACAGCGTTGCCTGTGCCCAATACAGCCTGGCCTGCCTGTCCCCAATATAGCCTCACCTGTGCAGAGGAAGAGGCAAGCTAGCCAGATCAGCAGAGAGCGGGGATGCCCGCTGTAATAGCTTTCATTTGAATTTACCCGGTGCTCATCGTCACATAGCCCCACCTCTTGGCCCGACGCCTTTGATGACGTCACATGTCCCGCATTAGGCTGGTGTTCTCTCTATCAAAGGCGATGGGCCAAAAGGTGGAGCTATGTGACGTGAGCCCCGGGAACACTGGAAGTTCAAATGAAAGCTATTACAGTGGGCAATTCCGCTCTCTGCTGATACGGACAGCTCACCTCTCCCTCTCCTCTCACTTCCTTTGGCTGGGAGACCATGCCAGCGGTGCCCTCATCCTCACCGGGCCCGCCTCATCCTCACTCGGCTGTGGGCTAGTTCCGCCACTGCTTGCTTAAATGAACATGGGGGGGGGAGGTAGGCAAATCCACTGTGCACTACAAGTGAACTTGGAAGTCCAGTCGCTGTAGATCTGTGAGGGGCATGTGAGAAAAATAAAAAACAGCATTTGTGTTTGTACACAGAAAGAAAGATTCGCGATCCAAGGTCCTAGACTATGGAACGCTTTACCAACCAGCATTCGGTTGGAGGAGAACCACTTAGCATTCAGGAAAAAGGTCAAGACTTTTCTCTTTTGATATCAAAGGAGACAGGAACAACAAGCGCCCAGAGGCGATTCAGTTTGCATGTGCCGCGCTATATAAGTTTTCATTCATTCATTCATTCATTCATACATGAATAGATGATAGAAATCAGCTTCCCCTCAGATCTTACATAGTAGGCGAGGTTGAAAAAAAGACACAAAACCATCAAGTCCAACCTATGTGTAAATCTAAAGCTACTGCCCTTCTAAGTGCACTTGTAGTGCAAAGTGGATTTGCCTTTAGTAAATCAACCCCATTGTGTGTTGGTATTGGGCAGCACAAATCAGTGTTAAATGCTAACAGACACTGAAACTGATAGCAAAGGTACGTTATTATTTATTTTAATTTTTTATAAAAAAGATGTTATGGTGCATGCTTTAAGCATATTTATCTATTTCTATAACTTCTCTTCCTCCAGTCTTTCACTTTACAGACTAAACCCCCTTCACTGTGTTACAAATGCTACAGCGTGGCTTTTATATTTCTCTTCAGGTTTCGTTTTTGTGTGTTGGTCCTTAAAGCATAACTAAACCCTCCTATCCTTTACAGCCAAGCAATATCTTTTCTGCAATAAAATAAACCCACCTGCCTGTTCGCAGGCTAATTTAAAATATACATTGAGCAGTGAAAGTGCAGCTCAGTTAACATTCTGGCACAGATCATCCTTTTTGCCTGGATGACTGCACTCCTTACTTTGTGCATGGATGACTGCACTCCTGCGTATGCCCATGAGTGATGTCATCCCAAGCTGGCCAGATGAATCCTGGCACTTGGCGGAAGCCTGGTAGAAGATTTAAACTGCCTGTGAAGGACCTCAGAATGTTGAAGTAGAACAGAATATTGTGGAATTTAGTTCTGTTTTAAGATGGCTATGCAAACATAGATTATTTTTTTCTCAGTGCAAGGGCTAAACCGAAAAAGGCTAACAGTTTCCTCCAGTACCACTACCTTCAAATGAGCTGCTGGTTAAGTAGGGTCCTCTATTCCTGGTCTTATGCCGCGTACACACAATCGGAATTTCCAAAGGAAAAAGTCAGACGGAATTTTTTCATCAGATATTCTGACTGTGTGTGCCCCATCAGACTTTTTCCGTCATAAATTCCATTAGAAAGAGAACACGCAGTAACGGTGTTACTGTAGTTGCTGTTACTGCACGTGTGCTGTTTAATAGCACCTAAACGCAGTTGCTGTTTCTGCACGTTGTCTGTTTAAGAGCACTTAAACGCAGTTGCTATTACTGCACGTGTGCTGTTTAATAGCATCTAAACGCAGTTGCTGTTACTGCTCATGTGCTGTTGAATAGCACCTAAACGCAGTTGCTGTTACTGCACGTTTGCTGTTTAATAGCACCTAAACGCAGTTGCTGTTACTGCACGTTTGCTGTTTAATAGCACCTAAACGTTCTTTGTGTTACTGCACTTGTGCTGTTTATTAGCACCTAAACATACTCTGTGTTATTGCACTTGTGCTGTTCAGTTGCACCTAAACGTCCTTTGTGTTACTGCACTTGTGCTGTTTATTAGCGCCTAAACGTACTTTTTGTTACTGCACTTCTGCTGTTTATTTGAACCTAAACGTAGTTGGTGTTACTGCACTTGTGCTGTTTATTAGCACCTAAACATACTTTTTTTACTGCACTTTTGCTGTTTATTTGCACCTAAACGTAGTTGGTGTTACTGCACTTGTGCTGTTTATTAGCACCTAAACGTACTGGGTGTTACTGCACTTGTGCTGTTCAGTTGCACCTAAACATCCTTTGTGTTACTGCACTTGTGCTGTTTATTAGCACCTAAACATACTCGGTGTTATTGCACTTGTGCTGTTCAGTTGCACCTAAACGTCCTTTGTGTTACTGCACTTGTGCTGTTTATTAGCACCTAAACGTACTTTTTGTTACTGAACTTCTGCTGTTTATTTGCACCTAAACGCAGTTGCTGTTACTGCACGTTTGCTGTTTAATAGCACCTAAATGCAGTTGCTGTTACTGCATGTTTGCTGTTTAATAGCACCTAAACGCTGTTGCTGTTACTGCACGTGTGCTGTTTAACAGCACCTAAACACAGTTGCTGTTACTGCACGTTTGCTGTTTAGTAGCACCTAAACGCAGTTGCTGTTACTGCACGTTTGCTGTGTAATAGCACCTAAACGCAGTTGCTGTTACTTCACGTTTGCTGTTTAATAGCACCTAAACGTTCTTTGTGTTACTGCACTTGTGCTGTTTATTAGCACCTAAACATACTCTGTGTTATTGCACTTGTGCTGTTCAGTTGCACCTAAACGTCCTTTGTGTTACTGCACTTGTGCTGTTTATTAGCACCTAAACGTACTTTTTGTTACTGCACTTCTGCTGTTTATTTGAACCTAAACTTAGTTGGTGTTACTGCACTTGTGCTGTTTATTAGCACCTAAACGTACTTTTTTTTACTGCACTTTTGCTGTTTATTTGCACCTAAACGTAGTTGGTGTTACTGCACTTGTGCTGTTTATTAGCACCTAAACGTACTTGGTGTTACTGCACTTGTGCTGTTCAGTTGCACCTAAACATCCTTTGTGTTACTGCACTTGTGCTGTTTATTAGCACCTAAACATACTCAGTGTTATTGCACTTGTGCTGTTCAGTTGCACCTAAACATCCTTTGTGTTACTGCACTTGTGATGTTTATTAGCACCTAAACGTACTTTATGTTACTGAACTTTTGCTGTTTATTTGCACCTAAACGCAGTTGCTGTTACTGCACGTTTGCTGTTTAATAGCACCTAAACACAGTTGCTGTTACTGCACGTTTGGTGTTTAGTAGCACCTAAACGCAGTTGCTGTTACTGCACGTGTGCTGTTTAATAGCACCTAAACGCAGTTGCTGTTACTGCACGTTTGCTGTTTAATAGCACTCAAATGCAGTTGCTGTTACTGCATGTCCGCTGTTTAATAGCACCTAAACGCAGTTACTGTTACTGCACGTGTGCTGTTTAATAGCACCTAAACGTACTTTGTGTTACTGCACTTGTGCTGTTTATTAGCACCTAAACGTACTTTTTGTTACTGCACTTCTGCTTTTTATTTGCACCTAAACGTAGTTGGTGTTACTGCACTTGTGCTGTTTATTAGCACCTAAACGTACTTGGTGTTACTGCATTTGTGCTGTTCAGTTGCACCTAAACGTCCTTTGTGTTACTGCACTTGTGCTGTTTATTAGCACCTAAACGTAATTGGTGTTACTGCACTTGTGCTGTATAGTTTTCACTTAAACCTACTTCGAGTTTACTGCACTTGTCCTCTCCAGTTTGTACTTAAAGGTACGAGGTGTGTGTACTGATTTTGTCCTGTGCAGGCCATTAAAATGTCTGGAAGGACAACAAAGAGAGGCAGAGAGCCACAAGGGCAAGCAGGCTCTGCATCTAGCATCTAGAGGCAACGCTGGTGGTGGACACGGTGCATCCTCTTCAGCACATGGTCGTTTAATACGCTCGTCCTTCTTTTCGGGAGCTGGCCGTGTTGAGCCTCAACATGCAGAGAAATTAGTATGACAAAGCCGTCCTCATCCTCCTCATCCTCTCTTACCCAGGCTGAGCTTAGTTTGTCTGGCAAAGCAGCTGCCAAGGCGTCCTCTTCCCTCTGCACAATGGCATCACACAATCCTTCCCTAGTCCCACCATGTCCTCCTGAGGAGTCCCCTGTACTGTTTCAACACAGTGTTGGGTACATGCTGCATGAAGATGGGCAGCGTTTTGAAGGCTCCAATGATGGAACACAGATAGAGGAAGGCATTAATGTGAGCCCAGAGAGAGGGGGTGCCCTAGAGGGACAGCAATCTGGCAGTCATGTTCCCCCAGCTGCAGCATACTGCCAGGATTTCGACAGTGATGAGGAGGGAGGGGATGATGAGGTCACTGACTCTACGTGAGTGCCTAATAGGATACCTAAGACCCACACCAAAGAACAAAGCGGACCTCCCCTTGCCCCTCATCAGCTGGGATCTCCAACCCCACTAGACCCTCAGTCCTCTCTGAAGCCTGCACTGATAGGACTGAAGGTGTAGAATTATGTGTGTCACAACCTAGTAGTACATGCGGGCAATCTACTGATAGTACCAGACAAATTTCCCTGCCCCAGCTGCTGCAGCACCAAAAGAAGTACTCTCCCAGCCATCCACATGCCCAGCAGTTGAATGCTAGCTTAGCAAAATTGCTAGCACTTCAACTGCTACCTTTTCAAGTACCTTTTCAAGTACCCAAACGCCACTTTTTCTCACGGAAGGCGATTCTGGCTCTCTACCGGCATGTGGAAGGCAATGTCCATGCCTCGCTGGACAGGGCGGTCAGTGGTAAGGTGCATCTTACCGCTGACTCATGGTCCAGCAGGCATGGACAGGGATGTTACCTCTCATTCACGGCGCATTGGGTGACTCTGCTGGCAGCTGGTAAGGACACAGGGCAAGGTATAGTAGTGTTGGAGGTTGTTCCGCCACCATGCCTCCAAAACACTACTACTGGTTGTGACACACCTCTCTCCTCCACCCCCTCCTCGTCTTCTTCTTCTGTGGCCTCTTCCTGTGCTGATGTCTCCTCGTAACCAGCCGTGCTCCGTAGGCTTACGAGGGGCTATGCAGGAATGCAGGCAAAGAGATGCCATGCGGTGCTAGAGCTGGTGTGCTTGGGAGACAGGAGCCACACTGGGGCCGAGGTTCTGTCAGCTCTGCAGGGGCAGGCTCAGAGGTGGTTGAAGCCACGACCAGCTTAAGCCTGGAATAGTGGTTAGCGACAATGGCACCAACCTCCTCTCTGCCCTGTGACAGGGAAAACTGACCCATGTGCCCTGTTTTGCTCATGTCCTGAATTTGGTGGTGCAGCGGTTCTTGGGCAGGATATCCTGAAGCAGGCCAGGAAAGTCTGTGTGCATTTCCAGAGGTCATATAATGCCACTGGGAATACAACCTGCCCAAGAACCGTCTAATCTGTGACATGCCCACCAGTGGCTGCACACACAGCAGAGGGCCATCAATGAGTACCTGTGCCAATATGGCAGCAGAACTGGGTCAGGGGAGGAAGAGGACGACTTCCTTACCTCTCAAGACCCCCTTTAGGCCTCGTACACACTATCGGACATATCCGATGAAAACGGTCCGCGGACCATACCATCTGATATGTACGATCGGGAGTTTGATCCGATGGCGTGTACACACCATCGGATCAAATTCCCCGCCGCCGGACGGCGCGGTGACGTGGCGGTGACGCGGCGGTGACGTTGACGCCGCCACGTCACCGCCACGTCACCGCACCAGGAAGTTAAACACTTCCGCGCATGCGCCGAATCCATTCGGCGGCGGCGCGGCGGCGGTGTGGGACGACATGTCTGCTGGTAAGTGTACTAACCAGCAGACATGTCGGGCGGACAGATTCCCACCGGATAGATTTCAAAGCATGCTTTGAAATCTGTCGGGTGGAGAAATCTGTCCGCTAGCCCATACACACGAGCGGAGATGTCTGCTGAAACGGTCCATCGGACCGTTTTCAGCGGACATATCCCCTCGTGTGTAAGAGGCCTTATCCAGACAGTGGTCCTGCTTACCCACCTAGCACACAGGAAGAGGAGGAGGATGATGGTATCAGCAGCATGGTAGTGGAGCCTACCACTCAGCATCAGCAGCAGCAGTCTTCAAGGGATCACTTACAGTCCCAAGGAACCAATGGACTTTTACGTGGCTGGGATGAGGTGGCTACGGATCCTGTCGTCCTCAGTGACCCAGAGGACTGTGCCCCGAATGCCTCAGCAAACCTACACTGCATGGCCTCCCTGATCCTGCAAAGCCTGCGTAAGGATCCTCGTGTTCGTGGTATCAAGGAGAGGGATCATTACTGGCTGACAACTCTTCTTGATCCATGTTACAAGAGTAAGGTTGCGGAGCTTATCTTGCCGTCGCAGAGGGAGCAGAAGATGAAACTTCTTCGGGAGGCCTTGCAGAAGGGTCTGTGCAATGCGTTCACAGAACCTGGGGGATTACCAAATCCTGGTCCTGGACAATGTGTTGCTGAGGCTTCAGTGAGTCACAGAAGGAGCGGTGGAGAAGGTGGCCGTCTGACCGATGCGTTCAGACAAGGTATTACCGGTTCCAGCAACCATGGCCAGCGTCTGGTTTACATGGTGCGGGAATACCTAGGGGCAAGATCAGAGTTGGACACCTTCCCCACCGAAAATCCGCCGGCTTACTGGGTCTTGAGGATGGATCAATGGCCAGAGCTTGCACAGTACGCAATTGAGCTACTGGCCTTTCAGAACGCACGTTCAGTGCTGCTGGAGGCTTTGTGACCGATCACAGGGTGCGCCTCTCCCCCGACTCTGTCGATCGACTGACCTTCATAAAAATGAATCAGGCTTGGATCAACACCAGCTACCAAGCACCTGATGCTGATGTAACTGAATAATTTTTTGAAATGTCAGATCCCTTGGAGACTGCCTATGCAGAAGCTGAGTGACTGTCCTGTTATGCTGCTGACTGAATATCCTGTTCCTCCTCACTGACTTTGCTGATAGCTAATAAGAAAATGTTTGTTTCTGGGCTCCGCCACCAGTGCCTAAGGCCCAATTTTTCTGCCCCCGTTCAACAGGGGCATCTATTAACAATTTTTGATGCAATACTTTGCATGTGGCTCTTTGTCCTTGCAGTCCTTGTCTTGTTTGCACCGCCTGTATACTGCTGTTCAAAGTATATAGGGCCAAAGGGTCTTGTCAGGGCCGATCCTCCCTATAGGCTCACTATGCAAGCCGCTTAGGCCCCCGCAAAGCTGCGAAGGGCCCCCCAAATTACTAGAGGCCCCCGCCTGGTTAGAAGTCATTTTTGCCCCCTCACCCCACTTCTAAACTCGCTGGCTGAGTCATTTCCAACAGCAGAACACCCCCTCCACCGCTTCTCAACTTTCTTTAATGTGACATGTCACTGTCGTCAGCGCCCTCCGCTTCTCATTTTTAATGTGCCATGTCATTTTGCTTAGGCCCCAGGGAGGTCAAAATCGGCACTGGCTCTTGTAATGATCTGGGGGGAGTGGTGGCGGGGAAACCCATGCTATTTTTTTAAATGATTTTTATCCCTGTAATATACAGGGACCAAACATTACATTAAAGCCGCAAGCAGTATTAAATTATTTTTTCTGAGAGTAATCTCATTTTGTGCAGGGACAGTTCTAAACACGTGCCACTACTATAGACACCCTGCAGGTACGATAAAGGAATTTTTTATTTATTTTTTCACTTTAAGCATCATTAAAATCGCTGCTCCAGAAAAAAACTATAGTTTAAAAAAAAAAAAAATCCATTGATACATGTTTCCTGGGGCAAGACCCGGGTTCTCAAAGACGTTTTCCAACAATAACTTGAATATTGGGCTTTAAAATGATCGTTTTTTAATTCAAACGTTCGAGTCCTATAGACTTCAATGGGGTTCTAAATGTTTGCGCGAACGGTCGGTCTGTTCGAACGTTCTGGTGTGAACTGAACGTGGGGGCGTTCGGCTCATCCCTAAGGCCGCGTACACACGAGGGGATATGTCCGCTGAAAACGGTCCGATGGACCGTTTCAGCAGACATCTCCGCTCGTGTGTATGGGCTAGCGGACAGATTTCTCCACCCGACAGATTTCAAAGCATGCTTTGAAATCTATCCGGTGGGAATCTGTCCGCCCGACATGTCTGCTGGTTAGTACACTTACCAGCAGACATGTCGGCTCCCACCACCGCCGCGCCGCTGCCGAATGGATTCGGCGCATGCGCGGAAGTGTTTTACTTCCTGGTGCGGTGACGTTGCGGTGACGCGGCGGCGTCAACGTCACCGCCGCGTCACCGCCACGTCACCGCGCCTTCCGGCGGCGGGGAATTTGATCCGATGGTGTGTACACGCCATCGGATCAAACTCCCGATCGGACATATCCGATGGAAATGGTCCGCGGACCGTTTTCATCGGATATGTCCGATCGTGTGTACGCCGCCTTATAGTCACCAAGAAAACAATTGGTAACACACTACATTGTAAACAGATTTTTTGCATCGCCACAGGGTGGCACTGTGGATACAAGATTAATAGAGATGTGCCATGTCCTAATTTGATTAGAATACTATTTTGAAAACATTGACACTGGACTTTGTAGACACTGATATACACATGGTTAAAAGTTAAACATCTTTATTACAAAAAAAGTCATTTAAAAGAAAATTGGACTGACATTGCTAAAAAATCACAATGATGATATTGCCTAGATGATATACCGTACATCACACCACCAGTCATACCAAAGAAACTTGTATCCTGAATGGTCGTAAGAGTGTCCTAAATAAGACGATTAAAAGTATTCCATCAGGCATGGTGTAGGTGGGTTAGGACATGTTGTGGCTCAGCGCTACATGTTACAGGCATACGTGTCTCTTCATGGGGCTTAGGCATATAATAGTGTGTTCCTTCATAGTTGGATTTAACTGATAAGAACATATTTGTCCAGGACACAGTGGAGACTGCGGAAGTATGTCAAACATTTAGGTAATCCTTAGAGATAGGGATAGTATTTAACCACAGCCAATCAGCAGTTAAAAAACATCACAGTATGGCAAACAAGAGGTAAGGAGATATAGTTACACAGTAAAATTCCGTTATAGTGGCTAGAGCCTTGATTGGTATGAGGTTGGGTAACCCTTAGGCCCCTTTCACACCGGGGCGGGAGGTGCGGTGGTGGTATAGTGCCGCTATTTTTCGTGGCGCTATACCATCGTAATTGTCGCGGAATTGCTTCGGTATTCGGCCTCTAGCAGTGCGGTTTTAACCCCCGCTAACGGTCTAAAAATGTCTGCAGAGGCTCCTTTCCGGCAGTATAGCCACAGTGTCCCATTGTTTTTAATGGGAAGGAGCGGTGGAGGAGCGGTAAACACACAGCTCCACTCACTGCTCCAAAGATTCTGCTGGCAGGACATTTGGAGCGGTCCTGCCAGCGCATCGCCTCAGTGTGAAAGCCCACATGCTTTCACATTGAGACTGCAGGGCAGGAGTTTTTCAGGCGGTATTTAGGTGCTATTTTTACTAAACTGCCTGAAAAAGGGGTCTTAGCGGTTGCAGTAGTAGGATGACTACATAATATCACTGTGTGGGAAAAATCTCTGCATAAGACATCCGCCGCTCCAAGGATCTTCTTCCAGCATGGTGATGGTAATGCATTTAACATGTAGAGCTGACTTTGGACATGCCTGCTCTAGAGGGTTAAACAACCATCAACTGTATACTTGTGTTTCAGTTTAGGATTTTTCTACACATGTAAAATGAAAAAAGTGCTTCAATAGTGTAAAATAGGGAGGACCAATTTATTAAAAATCACACCAACACTTCAATTATTGCACTCATATGATCAAACATAAAAAAAACAGCCTTGAAAAAAACACAGCAAACAATGTGTATGATGGCACTGCAGTGCTCGGTGGTCACAGCAATCCCAAGGTGTGCGCTTGATCTAGGTCTCTCACCCACTCTTGAGTCTCGGACTGCAGTAGCAGTATATCGTTCTTAGCTGCGGCGTCTCACGTCAGTGTAGATTCTTATTGTGCAGCTACGCTCCTGATGTTTTGTCACTTTGGACCTATTGATGGGATTTTTATACCTACAGTACAGGAGACTTGAATTATAAGCCACCAAAGCAAAACTGTTGTGTACTAATAGCGGCTATGCTGAGTGTAAAACTGTCAGATGAGCACTGTCAATATTTGAGTTGATGGGAATGAGTATAGGGAGACAGAGGAGATTTGCAGACAGATTGTGTGACTGGGGCAATCCTCACAATGTTTCTTCTGCTGGCTACCATTGGGGCCCTTTCAGAAGAATTGGTGCACAAATGTCCTGATAAACTTGCATGCATGCAGTTAGTATATATCATAGGGGTGGTATAGTCTTTGCAGAGACGCAGAGTAGATATGCAAATCTGAAGCAGTGGTGGTTTAGTAGAATAGTAGTATAGAGTCTGTAGGGGTTCAAGATAGGTGCAGTAGAGGTGCTGTGTAAGGCTTGTATAGATGCGATGTGTGAGGTGTGCAGTTTGAGTCTTGCCCTCAGCAACTCAGTCTCTGCTAGCAGTGACTGTAATTGGGAGGAAGCCCTCTCACTAGTTCCAAGGATGCATCCCCCTCCGGTGAACAGCATTGATAGCCAATGACAGATGAATGCTACAATCTCCTGGTGGCAGTAATGCTGGTGCGGCTGAGACTGTGCTGCAACAAGTGTCTCAATTTTTCAGTCACAGGATCAGATCCCCTCTGGCCAGACCTCCAGTGAGCCAAGAGCCTTCAGGTAATAGTCTTCTCTCTTCCAGGCACTGGGCACCAAAAGTCCCAAACTATCCTGGGCAGTGTAATACAAATCTAACTCCTGAGTCTAAGAGTCCATAGGAATTTGTAATTCAGAAAGTCAGTTTCAACATTCAGTTTTAACTATATCTCCCTCAATTCCAAGTAAGGAACCATAGCTGGAGGTGTCTGGTTACACTTTATACAAAATAAACACCATGAAAGGACACCTGCAGGTGTCAGAATACCTGAACTGTGCCTTCATATGATTGGATGCAGTCACTGTTTACCCAAATGTTTTTCACCTGGCCTCTTTTGGAAAAGCTGATTGAACAATCGACATTTCTCGAGCCAAGGGGTGCTGATAGTGGAATCCAGGGCTCGAATTTCAGCTGAATCTGACTGAGTGCAGTCACTTTTTTGTCTGACTTTTTTGCCATCCACTGCTTATATTTTGTCTGAATCAGCCAAAATCTGAGTCATGTAAGGCAGCGCTTTGCAGGGGGTTTGGAGGCACTGCTCCATTGATTTTAATGGGCAGGGACGCTGTAGACGTGGTATATTCACCGCTCCTACAGCGCCTCAAAGATAAATGCCTCTTTTAAGGGCTTTTAACCTTTTTATTAACCTTTTTATTTCAGCCTTAAAACACCCCTATATGTACACATAGGCTTTTACATTCGTATTAGAATAGGAGCGTCAAGAGGCTCAAAAATAAACAAACATACTTGCGCATTTAGGAGTGGAGCAAGAAGTCAGAATTTTTTTTTTAATTGAATGCCCAAGTTTGACAAGCTGTTCTGCTTGCCAACTCAACTTGTCCCATTAAATTTGCAAAGCATCACAGCCACAGCATGTAAACAATCCCCTTTGGCTGTATTGTATCTCCTGGGACACATGACAGGTCCCAGGAGATCGCCTGTCCATTCCTAGTGCGTGGCGCAAATCGCACATGCGCAGTGCATGTCCACAGGGCTGTCTTAATGCCTGGGCACACTTGGGCACTGCCCAGGGGCCCCAGGTGCATAGTGGTCCCATGATAGTCTTGCATTACATCATATTTGCCAACTGTCCTATATCTGCTAGGATAGTCATGCATTTTACTAGGTTTTCCCAGGACGATGGCCTTGTCGTGAGTGGCATCCCAGAACTTGTACTTTGCCCTCCTGATGCCCTTCTGTCTCTCCCCTGTGCTCTTTGTGTTGATTTAGTGTTTGAATTATGGCATGTTTTTCTATTGTTTAAAATCAATTTTATTGAAGGTAGGTGCATTACTTTGCCTAGGGGCCCATGAAGCTATTAAGACGGCCCTGCGGGCCCGGCCGTGAAGCCGAAAGCTGTCACGGCCAGGTGCCCACAGTCTGAATGGAGATGCCGGAAAAGAGGGGGCGAGAGGAGCGACACTCTGGGCAGCCGCATCGCTGGACCGTGGAACAGGTAAGTGTCTGTTTATTAAAGGTCAGCAGCTACATATTTTGTAGCTGCTGACTTTTTATAAACTAAAAAGGCTGGAACTCTGTTTTAAAGCAGAGGTCCACCTAAACAAAAAGTATTAAAAGCAAGCAGCTACAAATACTGCAGCTGCTGACTTTTAAAAAATGGACACTTACCTGTCCAGGGTCCCCGCAATGTCGGCAGCCGAAGACGAGCAATTGCTCATCTCTCGGCTGCCCCTGCCGCCATCCTCGGCGAGGGAACCAGGAAGTGAAGCATTGTGGCATGTTCCCTACTGTGCATTGCGGGAGTCGCGCCGCGCATTTTCACTGGTCCCCGCTGTGTTGAGAAAAATGTGTGTTTCCCAGAACATAGCGCACGGGGGACATGATTCTGCGGATATTCTGTGGATATCTCTCCCCGGAAGTGGGTGCAAATACCTGTATTATACAGGTATCTGCACCCCCCTCCCCCTGAAAGGAGGTGGAAAGTCTGGCACCAGAGGGGGGGAGGAATCCGATGAGTGGAAGTTCCACTTTAGGATGGAACTCCGCTTTAAGAAGCAGCAGCACAGTAACAAGTCATTCCTATATTCACTCTGATCTCTCCTTCTGTCAGAAATTCATTATCAGTTCATGTCGAACTGCAGGACAACTAGTTCTGCCCCTTCATCCTCCAATTTGAATGCTGCTGGAGAGAGTTTTAGAGGAGGGTAATTATCAAGTCGAATTCAGATAATTACACTAGTTGCATTTAAAAAAAGTAATACAATACAATCATTTTTAATTAATACGTAATTGTATTATTTGGTGATCTGTTTATGGGTACTTTCACACTGAGGCATTGCGGGCGTTGGCGGTAAAGTGCCTCTATTTTAGCCGTGCTTTACTGCCGTTTTTGCTATGATTTTCGGGCGCCAGCGGGAGGTTTTAACCCCCACTAGCAGACAAAAAAGGTTAAACCCACCCACAAAAACACAGCTTTGTGGCGCTTTGCAGGTGTTTTGGAGGCACTGCCCCATTGATTTCAATGGGCAAGGGCACTGTAGGCGTGGTATATTCACCGCTCCTACAGCGCCTCAAAGATAGATGCCTCTTTTAAGGTCTTTTAACCTTTTTATTTCAGCCTCAAAACACCCCTCTACCATAGGTGTGCGCAGCCTTTGGCATTAGGGTGTGCACCCCAAAGCTCAAACACACTCTACCGATCGCTCACAATGTTCATTTAGAAAGGGAAGTGGCCAGTAAATGGCATATTTACTGGCCCCTTCCCCCACTCATCTAAAACATCCACAGCAACAACCGGTGGGAGAGGAGGGAAGCCGGCAGTGCTGTGGGGGGAAGGATGGGGAGCCAGGTTAGTAGAGGGAATCTGTTCTGCACAGGGTAATTAGGGTGTGCCTGGGCACACCTGGCACACCCTGTGCGCACGCCTATGCCCTTTATGTACACATAGGAGCGTCACAATGAATGAATGAATGAATGAATGAATGAATGAAAAACTTACTGTATATAGCGCGGCACATGCGAACCAAATCGCCTCTGGGCGCTAGTTGTATCAGTCTCTCTTGACATCAAAAGAGCAGAGTTTTAATCTGTCTTCTGAAGGTCAGGTGGTTTTCCTCCAACCGAATGCTGGTAGGTAAAGCGTTCCAAAGTCTGGGACCCTGGACAGCAAACCTTCTTTCTCCTTTGGACTTGAATCTGGCTTTGGGTACTTTGACCAAATTTTGGTCACTGGATCGCAGAGCGCGATTGGGATTGTGGGGTTCTATTTTATCGCAAAGATATTGCGGGGCTGTTCCGTGGATGCATTTATGGGTCAGACAGAGCGCTTTAAAAGCAATTCTGTCTTTTACTGGCAACCAGTGAAGGGATTGATTCCCAGGGTTTTTTCCCAGTCACCAGTCTGGCGGCCGTATTTTGTACGACTTGCAGACGGGCGATTTGGTACTTTGGGAGTCCGAGGTAGAGAGCATTTGCATAGTCCAGCCTGGAGTTCACAATTGTTCCCACCACGACTGGCACATCTTCTTTGGGAATAAATGGAATCAGTCTGCGGAGTAGCCGCAGCAGATGGTGAGATCCGCTCACTACTGACCCTATTTGTGCGTCCATAGTCATGTGGGTGTCAAAAATGATCCCCAGACTTTTGACTTTGGCGCTAGGGGAGATGATCTGGCCCAGAATGGGTGGAGGTGTCCAGGTTGTTGTTAGTCGACTCTTGCGACTGGCCTGAAACAGAAGAAGTTCTGTTTTAGAATTGTTGAGTTTGAGATAACTCCTAGTCATCCACTTTTCTATTGAAGAGAGACAATTCTCTAAGTTGAGATGATGATCCTTTCTATTGCAGATGCGAAAATACAGTTGCGTATCGTCTGCATATGAGTGATAAAGTAGTTGTTGACTACTGATGACTTCAAAGAGAGGTTGAAGATAGATGTTGAAGAGCACCGGTGAGCACAGGAGGCTCAAAAACAAACAAACATACTTGCGCATTCATGAGAGGAGCAAGAAGTCATATTTTTTTTTAAATTGAATGCCCAAGCTTGACAAGCTGATCTGCCTGCCAACTCAACTTGTCCCATTAAATTTTCAAAGCATCACAGCCACGGCATGTAAACAGTCCCCTTTGGCTGTATTGCAGTCCTGGAAAGGGAATGGAAAACAATGCAGGTCAGTCGCCTGTTTTAACCACCCCCTGGTCGCCTGTGTGAAAGAGGCCTTAGATATTTGTCTCTTTTTTCCTGAATTTGCATGGCACATATTGCCAAGCGTGAGAACTTGATCTGCTGATCATGAGTTCTCTCATGTTTCCTCTCTTGGCTTTCAAGAGTTCCAGTAAAAGGCTTATTGCGTACAAAGAGTGTGTTCAATTACTCTAGCTGGAGACCGAAGCATAAGTACCTATTTATATAATGTGTCTTCCAGAGGGGTTGAAGCTTTCAGATCCTATCCTAACTACCCTGTGAAAGGAAGATGCTTATACTTAACTATTTTGAGGGTGCTCTGGTCTGATCACATGATCAGCTCCTAGGTGGCAGCTTCAGGGGAGAGGAGGGACAGCCGACAATGGATGCCCCATAGCAAAAGTATGGGTGACATCACCACACAGGCTCTGCAGCTGTTATCAGTGGTCTCTTCTCTTCTCCTGAAGCCAGCCACTGGGGAGATCATGTGACCGGACCAAAGCACCCTCAGAATAGGTAAGTATAAGCATCTTCCCCACAGGGTGGTTAGAATAGGATTTAGAATGGGGGTGGGAGCATGTTTAAGTCTAGTTAGGAATAGCCTGAAATTCCATTTTAACAACCCTACTCTGAGAGCCCTTGAGTCCTGCATGTAAACTTGGGCTGAGTCGCATGGCCCTGAAAACTCCCAGTGATGTTAAGTGTTTCAACTCTGATGTTAAAGATGTTAAACTCTCATGCATGATTTTTACCTATAGGTAAGCCTATTAGAAGGTTTACCTATAGGTACCGTAAATATCTTCTAAACGTGCACAGTTTAGGAGATATTTACTGTAAATGCAGCTGGTGACATCACCAGCACAGCGGCATACCCATGCTGTTCCTTCAGAGTCCTGTGCCATAAATGGAGGTTTCCATGCACATGCGCAGGAATTACATATTTTAGGTTTCGGCCACTCGCATAGCCAGAGTCCACCATCCTTGAAGGAAGACCGGATGAAGATAAAAGGATGAAAGTCATCGTGTAGTATAGTGTGAACCCAGCCTTAGGCTGGGTTCACACTCTACTACACGACAGCAGTACGACTTTCATCCTACTTTGCTCTGCGACATCTGTCCTACATTGGTCCTACATTGATCCTACATTGGTCCTACATCCATCAGACTTTCATGAACAAGATACTACTTTGATCCGACTTTGTGATAGTCTGACTTGTTCTTTGACCAATCAAAACAGTCCCAGAGTGAGATAAATTCCTTTACTGCTGTTGTAATCACATGTCGGATGTCAAAAGACGGATGGTTAGGACAAGGCTCCTACTTTGGTCCGACTTCAATGATATTCAATGGGCTGAATTAGGATCAATGTCGAACCAAAGTAGTACAGGGAGCATTTTCAAAGTCGGACCGACATGTGTCGGACCAGTTAAGACGGCTCTCATAGGGAAACATTGATTTTCACACGTCATGCGATATGAGCTCCCAATGTCGGAGCGTTTGTAGGACAAGTGTGAACCCAGCCTCAACCTACATTGATTATCACTAGCACCTGCTTTGTATAATAATACACCTGACTCGAATCCTACAAAATCACTGACTTTGTGCAAGTGTACAAAGTGTGCACGTGCAAGAATCGATGCTCGTTTGAAGCCGAGGGGGAGTCACACATCAAATATTTAACCACTTCCCGCCCGGCCAATAGCAGATTTACGGCCGGGAAGTGGTTATGAAATCGTGACTAGCCGTTCTCAAACGTCTAGCACAATTTCAATGCCGCGCGCGCCCGTGGGGGCACGCAGCGCGGCGATCGGTGATGCGGGGTGTCAGTGTGACACCCTGCACCTCCGATCTCGGTAACGAGTCTCCGACGGAGCCTCGTTACCACGTGATCAGCCGTGTCCAATCACGGCTGATCACGATGTAAACAGGAAGAGCCGCCGACGGCTCTTCCTCACTCGCGTCTGACAGACGCGAGTACAGGAGAACCGATCAGCGGCTCTCCTGACAGGGGGGGTTTGCGCTGATTGTTTATCAGCGCAGCCCCCCCTCGGATCGCCACACGGACCACCAGGGAGTGCCCACACTAGACCACCAGGGAACTTTAAAAAAAAAGGGAAAAAAAAAGGACAAAAAAAAAAAAAAAGACAAAAAAAAAAAAAAAAAAAGGACAAAAAAAAAAGGGGCAGTAAAAAAAAATGATGCCAATCAGTGCCCACACATGGGCACTGATTGGCAACATTGATCCATCAGTGCCACCCCTCAGTGATCATCAGTGCCACCCCAGTGTCTGTCAGTGCCACCCCACAGTGCCAATCCATGCCCAGTGCCCACCTATCAGTGCCCACCTGTGCCACCTATCAGTGTCCACCTGTGCCACCTATCAGTGCCCACCTGTGCCGCATATGAGTGCCCATCTGTGCCGCCCATGAGTGCCCATCAGTGCCGCCCATGAGTGCCCATCAGTGCCGCCCATGAGTGCCCATCAGTGCCGCCCATGAGTGCCCATCAGTGCCCATCAGTGCTACCTAATCGGTGCCCATCAGAACTACCTCATCGGTGCCCATCAGTGCCACCTCATCGGTGCCCATCAGTGCCACCTCATCGGTGCCCATCAGTGCCACCTCATCGGTGCCCATCAGTGCCACCTCATCGGTGCCCGTAATTGAAAGAGAAAACATACTCATTTACAAAAAAATTAACAGAAAAAAATAAAAACTTTATTTTTTTTTCAAAATCTTCGCTCTATTTTTAGTTGTTGCGCAAAAAAAAAAATTCACAGAGGTGATCAATACCACCAAAAGAAAGCTCTATTTGTGGGGAAAAAAAGGACGCCAATTTTGTTTGGGTGCAGTGTAGCATGACCGCGCAATTGTCATTCAAATTGCGACAGTGCTGAAAGCTGAAAATTGGCTTGGGCGGGAAGGTGCGTAAGTGCCTGGTATGGAAGTGGTTAATGAATTTTTATTTTATTTTGCTCACTTTGCATCTTGTAACTTAATTAAAATAAACAATTAAAATATATATATATTTTTAAACATTCTTACTTTACAGCATTTGTTCACACCTGCCTAAAACCTCTGCACGGTTACTGTATATATACATGATAAAATGGAAAAACAGGTGGAATAGGTAAACAAAAGTATAGATGTAAGATATGAAAAAGAGTACACCTTTGTTTTATTGGTTTTAAGCAGAAGTACAAAGAAAACAAAGGTAAGGCAACAAGAAATAAAATAATAGAATACAGTGCAAAACATGCACACTTTTATGCATTTTGTAGTGTTGATTGACTGGTTTTCCACTGGCACCAAAACATATGTTTTTTGCTCTTTAAAAATTGATTGGTGACATAACAATTTACGGTAGCTATGAATAGTACATACCTGCGAGTCAGATTTTAATGTTTGCCAATACTGTCATCTAGATTTGTTTCCACCGTATGCTTCGTCTGACTGAGCAAATAGTTCACTCACCTCTTGCTACCATCATATATATGGCAACAAAACCTTTTATGCTGGCTTTATTAACCAATATTGTAGTAATACAGAGATATAGTCAATTCCTTATTGCTTTAAGGGCATGAATTTGCTTTAATTCACCATATTTAAGAAAGTTACAAGCTCGTTATTTTGCAAACCTTGTAACTTCTAACAGCTAGGTGCATCCATAATATTTCCTATACACAGCAACCACTCTTAAATATACTGTATATCTTACAGAAATGACATGAGTGTACATAAATTGTCAACATTTAATGTACCCTATATAAGTCTTTCTCAACCTTTTTCAGCCATGGCACACTTTAAAATCTCAAGGTAAATTCTCAAGGCACTCTAGCTGAATTATATGTTTTTTTTTATATCAGGACTACCTTTATTTGGTAGTACATATTAATGAATAGCTTGTGTTTTTTTTTTTTTTTTTTTAAAGGAAAACACTAAATCCCAAAATAATACTTTTTTTTTACATTTTGTTGTATATTTCTTTTTTTGCTTACAAACTTTTATTATTGAGAATTAAGGTACAAATCCATACAATTAAGGCATATAATCAAAGGAGGATAAAACATATGAAAAGCATGACTGTGTACAAAATATAAGACAGCGCTTGAAGGCCACAGTCGATTATTCATGTTGGCAAAACAACTAAAGACTAGAGTAACAATGTCTCAAGGAGAAATAAAACAATATCAACTAGTATATGATAAGCATGGGGGGATTAGATAGGGTTAAAGAAGAGGGAGGAATGCTTAAACCAAGGAGACCATTTGTTGTTATATATATGATTTGTATTTTGTAGGGTATGAAATAGTAGGTGATTTCCAGTGGAAAGCTATTAACCAGTGAATAGCGACGCATATTGTGTGTATCAATCTCAAATGATGTGTGGATAGACCCGTGATTGCTATGCTATTACCTTTACCATCCACCAAAAAACAAAACAAAATACATTCTCCTACTCCTGATAGGATGAGGTGGTATGCTTTGGATCATGAGCAGTTCCTTTCCTTCTCCATACAAGTTGATCTTGGTCTCATCTGTCCATAGGATGTTGTTCCAGAACTGTGAAGACTTTTTTAGATGTTGTTTGGCAAACTCTAATGTGGCCTTCCTGTTTTTGAGGCTCACCAATGGTTTACATCTTGTGGTGAACCCTCTGTATTCAGTCTGGTGAAGTCTTCTCTTTAATGTTGTCTTTGACACACATACTTCTACCTCCTGGAGAGTGTTCTTGATCTGGCCAACTGTTGTGAAGGGTGTTTTCTTCACCAGGGAAAGAATTCTTTGGTCATCCACCACAGTTGTTTTCCATGGTCTTACGGGTCTTTTGGGCCGCATACACATGATCGTGTGTATGGCCCATCGGACCGGTGTCCATCGGATCAAAGTTTTAAAACTTGCTTTAAAATCTGTCCGACGGACACCTGACTGTCGGACCAAAATGATCGATAGTACAGAAAAGCATCGGACCAAAAACCCGTGCATGCTCAGAATCAAGTCGACGCATGCTTGGAAGCATTGAACTTAATTTCTTCAGCACGTCGTTGTGTTCTACGTCACCGCGTTCTGGCCTGATGGGATTTTGGACTGATGGTGTGTACGCACATCAGACCACTTCAGCGGTGGTCCGATGAAAACGGTCCATCGGACCAGTCTCATCGGTTTGGTCCGATCGTGTGTACGTGGCCTAAGTGTTGCTGAGCTCACCGATGCGTTCTTTCTTTTTAAGGATGTTCCAAACAGTTGATTTGGCCACAACTAATGTTTTTGCCATTTCTCTAAAGGGTTTGTTTTTTTGTTTTTCAGCCTAATGATGGCTTGCTTCACTGATAGTGACAGCTCTTTGGATCTCATATTGAGAGTTGACAGAAACAGATTTTAAATGCAAATAGAACACTTGAAATGAACTCTGGACCTTTTATCTGCTCCTTGTAAATGGGATAATGAGGGAATAACACACACCTGACCATGGAACAGCTGAGCAGACAATTGTCCATTACGTTTGGTCCCTTAAAAAGTGGGAGGCACATATACAAACTGGTGTAATTCCTACATGGTTCACCTGATTTGGATGTAAATACCCTCAAATAAAACTAATAGTCTGCAGTTAAAGCACATTTGTTAGTTTCATTTCAAATCCATTGTGGTGGTGTATAGAGCCAAAAAGATTAGAATTGTGTCAATGTCCCAATATTTATGGACCTGACTGTATATATGCAGGGCTCAAAATGTCAAGTCCTGAGCTACTAGCCAGGTCTTAAGTGTTACTCGCCATCAGTTGCCCACCCAACGCCTACCCTGTCCCGCACCTAATTCCGCCACTAAACACTCATAAATAATCTCTTGAAATTACACTGTTAAATGTTTTATGCAGAATTAAATTACAAAAATAAATATTAATAACAATTTTATCAGTGTCCATCAATGCAGTCTATCAGTGCTCTTCAGTACCTATGAGTGCAGCCTTCCAGTGCTCATCAGTGCAGCCTATCAGTGTCCATCAGTGCAGCTTATCAGTGCCCATCAAAGCGAAGTGGCTCCCAAACAAAATTGGCGTCCTTTTTTCCCACAAATAGAGCTTTTTTTTGGTGGTATTTGATCATCTCTGCGGTTTTTATTTTTTGCGCTATTAACAAAGATAGAGCGACTATTTTGAAAAAAATGCAATGGGCCAGATTCTCTAAGAATTCCGGCGGCGTAGCGTAAGCCAGTTACACTACGCCGCCGCATCGTACTAGAGCAAGTGCTTTATTCTCAAAGCACTTGCTCCGTAGGTTTCGCCTGCGTCGCGTAAATCGCGCAGCGTAAACCTGCGCAATTCAAATGGGGCGGCTTGTATTTAAATTAAGCGCGCCCCCGCGTCGAATGAACTGCGCATGCGCCGGCCAGGGAAAAAGCCCAGTGCGCATGCTCCAGCTCACGTCGGAAAGCGTCGTTGAAACCGACGTCAAAACTACGTGAGCGTCATTTACGCAACTCCCTATTCCCGAACGAGTTAGTAAAACGACGTAAGCGACGGAAAAAGCCGACGCTGACCCGACTCCATACTTAACATGGCATCCGACGGGACCCGACGGCATCCGACGGTACTTCGTAAGGTTACTCCACATAGAAGCTGGGGTAACCTTACGCGAACAAAAACGACGTACGCGACGACGGGGCGGCGTAAAAGCGATCGAGAATCGGCGTACTACCTCATTTGCATATGCAAATGCGAAAACAACGTAAAGGCCACCTAGTGGCCGGAGTTGTCATTACAACTACGATCCGCAAGTGTAATGGTTTTACACTTGTCGGATGTAGAAGCATATCTATGCAAAAGTGATGCTAAGCATCACGCGCATAGATACGAGACAAAAAAAACGGTGATACGACGGGGTATCTGAGATACTCCATCGTAACGCCGCTGAGAATCTGGCCCAATATTTTTTACATTTTGCTATAATAAATATCCCCAAAAAGTATATAAAAAAACATTTTTTTTCCTCAGTTTAGGCCGATACGTATTCTTCTACATATTTTTAGTAAAAAAAAAAAAAATCGCAATTAGCGTTTGATTGGTTTGCGCAAAATTTATAGCGTTTACAAAAAAGGGGGTAGTTTTATGGCATTTTTATTAATATTTTTTTTTACTAGTAATGGCGGCGATCAGCATTTTTTTTCAGTACCGAGACATTATGGCGGACACATCGGACAATTTTGAAAATTTTTTGGGACCATTGGCATTTTTATAGCGATCAATGCTAAAAAAATGCATTGGATTACTATAAAAATGCCATTGGCAGTGAATGGGTTAACACTAGGGGGCAGGGAAGGGGTTAAGTGTGTTCCTGGGTGTGTTCTAACTGTATGGGGGGGTTGACTCACTAGGGGAAATCACTGATCTTCTGTTCATACATTGTATGAACAGGAGATCAGCGTTTCCCCCGCTGACAGGACCGAGAGCTTTGTGTTTACACACAAAGCTCCCGGTCCCGCTCTGTAACGAACGAGCGTGCGTGCCCGGCGGCGATTGGCGGCCGCTAAAGGGAGGACGTAGAGCTACGTGCTCTCGCCCAGCAGTGCCACCGTCCCGCCGTATAACGACGGTGGGCGGTCGGCGTGTGGTTAAATCAACCTTTGCTAAGAATTGTAAAGAGGCACTGTGATTGGCAATAAAGCTTGTTTGCGTCATGAGCCACCGGTGGTCTTTTAACAATAGTATTCTTCCTGTTGACTTTGCAAAGAAGGTCACACACCTCGTGTCTGTATGTGACTTTTGCTTTCTTCTCAGCATAAAGGTCTCATCCATCTGTACCGGTAGATTGGAAATAAATTACCTTTCTTTTAAAACAGTTGGGGCCAGATCCACAAAAATGGGACGCCCGCGCAGCGTATCCCATTTACACTACGGCGCTGTAAGCCACAGCGGCGTATCCTTATCCACAAAGGAATGCCGCTGTAACTTACGGCGGCGTAGCGTAAATGGGCCAGCGTACGCGGGTGTAATTCAAATTAACTAGTGGGGGGCGTGGCTTAGTATAATTATGAATGACCCGACGCAAACGATGCTTTTTTTACACTGCGCATGCGCCGGCCGTGGACGTACCCTAGTGCGCATGCGTGAAATCACGTCGAAAATAGTCAATGAAAATGACGTGTACGTAATATACGCAATTCCCTATTCGCGAACGAGTTACACAAACGACGTAAACGACGTCCAATACGACGCGGCCTCGACGTCCATACTTAACATTGGCTGCGCTTCACTATAGCAGCTTTATCTTTACGCCGTACAGACGCTTACGCAAACGATGTAAACACACTGCGCCGGGCGTACATACGTTCGTGGATCGCCGTATCTACCTCATTTGCATATTTAACACGGACGCGCCCCTAGCGTCCAGCGTAAATATGCATCTAAGATACGACGGTGTAAGAAACTTACGCAAGTCGTATCTTAGCGTAAGTCTGGCGTATCTTGTTTTCTGGAATGAAAACAATGACACGCCGGCGGGAAATTCGAATTACGGCGTAATTCCTTTGTGGATCTGGCCCTTGAAGTCTGACTGATCACAGGGGAAGTATTATCATAACATTTTGATCCTTCCAGCCGCCACTTTTTGTTCTCAATGCATTATATGTGCAAAACACAATGCTCAGGGAGGCATAAGGCCACAAAAAGGGAAGTTCCCTTGCCATTTTGTAAATAAAACTATACAACATCTGACAGAAGTGATGGGTATCAAAGTAAAAAAAACATTGTGCCTACCACCCCCAATCAGCTGGATTGGTGAAGAGACACAATGAAATCCTGAAAAATAAACTGAGAAAAACTATGGAAGAAATTGGATGTACTGCCTACCATTAGCTGTGACTAGAATACATATTACACCCACACAGGAAGGTTTGAGTCCATTTGAAATGATACATGGGAGGCCATATAGAATACCCCTACTACTAAATGAAACACCAGTTGAAGAATCTGAACGTACCTTAGCAGAATATATGTCTAACTTGTTGAAACAGAAACAAGTTAATGAGGTATGTTCTATTCCAGAAAGTCTAATCCAAAGGAGAAGAGAAAATCCATTTAGGAGATGATAAAAATAATAAAAAGGAAACATTGGCACTTGCCTAAGTGGGAGGGGCCATATCAGGTTCTTGTTACCACTCCCACAGCAATAAGGATTGCAAAGAGGTCTACCTGGACTCACCAGTCCCATTGCAAAAAGGTTTTACAAGCAGAGCAGGGTCAGTTGGCGGCAGAGCTCTAGTAAAGTCTGGCTACAAAGGTAGATTCTGCACAATTTGGGGCTTATCTCAAACCGGTGAAGAACTCCATTACCTTACCCCCAGGGCTCTGTAGCTGGTTAGGATGAAAGGGACAGTAATTATCTTGGGTCTACTGGTGACTCTAGGTGAGACGTCTATACGTGGAGGCAGAAACTGGAAAGAGAAGGAACCTCTAGAATGGGCAAGTACGGGGAAGGCCTTGAACTTAACCTTCATAGACGGAGTAACTAGTACCATTTTAGTTGATTTTTGCCAAATGGTGGCAAAAGACTTTGTACTCAGAGTCTCAGGTAATCGTGCTAGGGAAAGGACTGAGGGTAAACAGGGAAAACCTGCGGAGGGAAATTGACCTGAGGTGTGCCGGGGTCACGTGGTCAGTATGCCTAAAAGGGGGCATACCCAAGTAGAAGTAAAAGAAATAATGGCAATAAAAAGGGGATGGGTGGGTGGGCCACCAGAAAACCGACGCCCAGAAGGAGGAAGGAGGGTGGGTTTAAATACCTCCCGACTCCTCCTACAAATACAGGCTTTACCTGCAGTCAGCCTTACACTTGTACTCAGAGTCTCAGGTAATCGTGCTAGGGAAAGGACTGAGGGTAAACAGGGAAAACCTGCGGAGGGAAATTGACCTGAGGTGTGCCGGGGTCACGTGGTCAGTATGCCTAAAAGGGGCCAAAAATAAAACCGTAGGATGAGGTAGCGAAGGGATTGAAATGAAAGTGACTTAATGTAACCACAAGCCCCAAATGCAAGAATGTCTGTGACAGACATGTGGAACTGGGATATACCCGGAAAAGAAAGCTACCTACCGCCCACCTAACTTCTCAACAACAAGAATACAAACCCCTTGACGAATGGCAGCAGAAACTGCACCTGTACTGAAACCACGGCCCGGAGTGAATGTTGAAGTGCTATCCTAGTTAGGCAGCAGGGAATTACTAAGTGTCATGCCCTGTGCTAGCAGGGAAGGGGGTACTAAGGAAAAGGAAAAGTGGCCTATCCCTGAGAACATCCGCAACGGTCTGGTGCCCAGAATGTCCAGGACCCAGCTTGAAAAACCGTTTGAGCTGCAAGTGGCAAAAGAAAACAAAACGCAAGTAGGTACTGGCATGTTGAGAGAAAAGAACCCAGGATACCGAGATAGGAACGCCTGGAAGATATCCCAGGCCGAGTCACAAGCTTTCCAGGCTGAATTAAAAAGGACTTGAAGATCAAGCTTCGTCTATAACAAAATCGGAATATACAAGGAGGGCGTGCAACCATGTAAAGAAACCTGTAACTTGAGAAGGATGGATGGTGGCAAAATCTGCGATATCTGCTGCCCGTGACATGAACTCTGCAAAGAAGAACAACATCGTTAAACAAAACATGATCAACGAGCCCCAACTTACCTTAGGAAAATGAAAACCCCTACCTCACCTTACCCCTACCTACGTATGTGTCCGTGATTGACACATGCAGTAACGTAGAGCAGGATCGTTTGCGTGTCAGTCTGCGGAACTGGCGAGGCTGAGCAACCTGAGGCAAAGCAGGCCAACAGAAAACGTATCACTCAAGCCAAGGAACCTGAAGACGTGTCGGGCAGGTGGTGTAAGTAATGAGATTACGTGACGTATGAAAATGTAATAAAAGCCGTGAGAAGCGGATGAGGGGACTTGCCACCGCCCAATTAAAAACGAACATCTCAATCCGACAGTACCTGTGAACGTGACAGGTAACCAGCAGTGGAGAGTGGATATGAATGCGACATGTATGCACAGACTGTGCAAATGAAACGTGGGTAAGTGTAGGACTAGTGCAGCTGGACCGAGAACGTGACAACCCCATGAATGCAAAGACCGAGCAACCTGAGGCGTGGCAGGCAAATTAAAAACGTACACTCAGGCCTGATGAACCTGAAGACGTGTCAGGTCATTGTATGAGGAATGCAACGCCAAGATGCATGAAACGTATGAGAAACGGATGAGGAGACTTACCACTGCACAAGTCAATTAGAAACGAAACATCTCAATCCGACAGTACCCGTAGACGTGACAGGTAACCAGCAGTGGAGAGCGGCCATGGACTAACATGTACGCCCAGACTATGAAAATGAAACGTGGCAAGTGTAGGACTAATGCAGCTGGACTAAGACTGTGACCAAACCCATGAATTGCAAAGGCCGAGCAACCTGAGGCGTAGCAGGCAAATTAAAAACGTACACTCAGGCCTGATGAACCTGAAGACGTGTCAGGTCATGGTATGAGAAATGCAACGCCAAGATGCATGAAACGTATGAGAAACGGATGAGGAGACTTGCCACTGCACAAGCCAATTAGAAACGAAACATCTCAATCCGACAGTACCCGTAGACGTGACAGGTAACCAGCAGTGGAGAGGGGCCATGAACTAACATGTATGCCCAGACTATGAAAATTAAATGTGGGTAAGTGTAGGACTAGTGCAGCTGGACTGAGAATGTGACAAACCCGTGAATTACCAAGGCCGAGCAACCTGAGGCGTAGCAGGCAAATTAAAAACGTACACTCAGACCTGATGAACCTGAAGACGTGTCAGGTCATTGTATGAGAGATGAAATGTCAAGATGCCTGAAACGTGTGAGAAACAGATGAGGAGACTTGCCTCCGTACAAGACGTGATGGGTGACCCCCCCCCATCGGTGAACGCCATGAATCAAAATGAACATACCAATGCTACCAACTAGAAAACATCCCAACTGAAACCTGCATGAGAAACGTAAGTTGCATGAAACGCACACACCCGAGAACACGAAAAGCATGGGAAACAAAAACATAAGAAATGTAAATACCTGAGAACATAAAAATACCCTGAGAAACGGAATCGTATGCATCACGACTGAAACCTGTATGAGTAACGTAAACACTTGAGAACATGAATAGCGTGAGAAACGTAACGTAAAACGGAAAGTACAAACGTAAAATTGCATGAGAAACGGAAAACATGAGAACAGAAATAGCATGAGCAACGTGAGCACCCGAGAACATGAGTAGCAAGAGAAACGTGTACACTTGACAAACATGAATCGCAACCACAAGGCAAGCATGAGCCACGCGATTGCACAGGAACATGACAACCATAAGAATCATAATCGCATGGGAGAAACCATACGCAACGCAACGCATGAGCCAGGTAATCGCATGAGAAGACGCAATCGCATGAGAGCCAACCATGAGAAGCGTGAACGCATGAGCAACTACCATGCGAAACGCAATCCCATGAGAACCAGCCATGATAAACGTGGTCGCATGAGAACCTACCATGATAAACATGGCCACCACGTGAACGCAACTGCATGAGAACCACCACGCGAAATGCAACTGCATGAGAACCACCACGCGAACGCAAACGCATGAGAACTACCACGCAAACGCATGAGAACTACCACGCGATCGCATGAGAACTACCACGCGATCGCATGAGAACTACCACGCGATCGCATGAGAACCACCACGCGAACGCAATCGCATGAGAACCACCACGCGAACGCGACCGCATGAGAACCACCAGGTGAAACGAAATCGCCTGCTAAACATAAACGCATGAGAAATGTAAATGCATGAGAATTACGAACTGCGAAACATGAACGTATGTGAACGTAACCGCATAAGAACTACCATGTGAATGCAATCATATGAGAACATGATCCCACGAGAAATTGCTATGCGAACGCAATCGCACGAGAACTTAATCGCATGAGAACCACCATGCGAAACATGAACGCACGAAAACTACCATGAGAAACGTAATCACATGAGAAATGTAAACACATGAGGACATAACTCGCATGAGAAATACCAGGTGAAACTTAATCGCATGAGACACGTAGTCGCATGAGAACTGCCATGTGCAATGTAATCGCACAAGAAATTGCCATGCGAAACGTAATCGCAGGAGAACAACCATGAGAAATGTAATCGCATGAGAAATGTGAACACCTGAGGACATAACTTGCATGCGAAACATGATCGCATGAGAACTACCAGACGAAACGTGATCGCATGAGAACGTAATCGCATGAGAAACGTAGTCGCATAAGAACTACCATGTGAAACATAATCGCACAAGAAGTTACCATGCGAAATGTAATCACACAAGGACTATCACGTGAAATGTAATTTGCATGAGAAACATAGTTGCATGAGACACGTAGTCGCATGAGAACTACCTGGTGAAACGTGATCGAATGAAAACATGATCGCATGAGAAACGTAAACACACGAGGGCGTGACCGCATGGGAAACACAATCGCATGGGGGGGAAAAAAACGCATGAGAAACAAAAAAAAAACGCATGAGAAACAAAAAACGCATGAGAAACAAAAAACACATGAGAAACAAAAAACACATGAGAAACAAAAAGCTTGTGGGATGGGGGGGTGAGTGGGGGATGCCTGATTCCCCGCAGCCAAGCACCCAACAACAATATCCCTGCCGCCGGAGACCGCCATCCCGCAACAGGGAGCAACCAGTGAGACCGGCCTTTGCTGCTTCAACCACCCACATGTTAGCCAAAAGCTCCCTTAGGCTTTCAGAGAAGTGTTTGCCCTCTACCAGTACCGATAATGTAATTTGTAGCAGATGGGGGTAGCTGGCCACCCGTTGACATCCCCCTGACCAAACCTGTACCCCGCACGAGAAAGCGGGGAGACTCGGGGCCCTCCTAACGCCCGGCTGGTCTTCCTGGCTGAGACGAAAACCCGGAAGTGACGTCAGACGGGTCGCACAGGAAATGACAACACAGGTGCTGCAAAGCTCCCACCAGAAAACCGACGCCCAGAAGGAGGAAGGAGGGTGGGTTTAAATACCTCCCGACTCCTCCTACAAATACAGGCTTGACCTGCAGTCAGCCTTACACTAACTGAAGCAAAAAGGCTCCAATGGGCATATAAATATGTTTGTTATATTCCAAGTGGAACTGACTGTTCAGTATGGGACCAGGTCATGTGGACCACAGCACACCAAGATTGGGGGTACAACATTCTAGGCATAAATGGTTTAAAAGAAAGACTCACCATAACAAAGGCGGCCAATTCTCCCTGTACACAAGGCAGAGATTGCAATCAATTGCTGATAACATTAAAGGTATTACCACCCAATAAAACCAAACAGGAAGAGAAAGAAGAAGGCCATACTAAGATAGAATTCTGTGTAATACTGTAAGATTTACTAACCTAACAGTAGAATGGTTGAGATATACGGTTAAAACTCTAAAAAGGGAAAACTGTTTAGTTTGTGCTGGAGATTACAATACAGATCCAGAAGGTTTGAAATGTATGCTGCGGTTGTATAATAAGAGCTATAAGCCAGAAACAAATTCTACCTGTCACACATTGAGTTTGTTTTCTCCCTAGTGCAGAGACCTTTAGATACCTCCAGCGATTGCTGCGTATCCGGGCAATTTTACTTGTTTTGCACTCCCAGGGAACAGTAGCACGGTGGATCTTGGGTCACTATACCTGATGATTGCTGTGCGGAGAGGATTAGCAAGGAAAATGGTGACTGGGTGGAACATGACATTCAGAGAGCTGATGTCTGGTGGATGTGTGAGGATAAGAAACTGCGAGCTAGGATGCTGGCCAATGCTCGAGGGGATTGTGCTATGGTCCAGCTGGTTATGCCCCTGAGAATCCTGTCAGAACACCCGTGGACTAAGAGTCACCAACGGTATCGAAGGGACACCTCTCCCAAAGGGTCATTTGACGCCCAGATCTACATAGATGACATTGAAGTTCCTCAAGTGGTGCCGAATGAGTTTAAGGCCAGAAGTCAGGTAACGGCTGGGTTTGAGTCTCTTTTCTGGTGGGTGACTATAGATAAAAATGTTGACTGGATTAACTATATATACTACAACCAACAGTGATTTGTAAACTATACCAGGGACGCTTTAAAAGGTCTAGCAGAACAGCTGGGCCCCACCTCTCTAATGGCATGGCAGATCCGAATGGCTTTAGATATGATCTTAGCTGAAGGAGGAGGGGTATGCAAAATGTTTTGTAGCATGTGCTGTACCTTTATCCCAAACAATACAGCCCCTGGAGGGACTGTGACCAAAGCCCTGGAAGGACTAACTGCTCTATCGAATGAATTAGTAGAGAATTCAGGTATTAATGATCCATTCACAAACTGGCTTGAAGGATAGTTTGGTAAATGGACTGGACTTATCGCATCATGTTTGATCTCAATTGCTGTGGCTTTGGCCGTTCTGGTCACTTGTGGATGTTGCTGCATTCCCTGTGTTCGAGGACTTTCACAAAAAGTGATCGAAACTACAATCTCAAGAACAATGTATCAAGCACTTCCTACCTCCGAGGAGAACTGTGTGGACGTTGAAGCTCAACTTAATGACATATAGTCCGAAAATGCATAAAACATAGGGACTATTATCAAAATGTGTTGAGATAAAATAGCCACACAAGAGGAGGGAATGTTGGAAAAGTTTTTTATGTGTATTGTGTGACTATAGGAATATAAAATGGACTCCAGTTTCTGTAATGTCTTCTAAAAGACACGTTGCTTTAACTTGCCTAATTCTATTGTTTGTGTTACTTCCTTAAATCAACCTTTGCTAAGAATTGTAAAGAGGTACTGTGATTGGCAATAAAGCTTGTTTGCGTCATGAGCCACCGGTGGTCTTTTAGCCAATAGTATTCTTCCTGTTGACTCTATAAAGAAGGTCACACACATAGGAGTCGGGAGACCCGGGCTTGGGTGGCTGGAGCCCCAAATGGGTCCCCGAAAAGCCCAGAGTCTCAGCATGCAGGCTCTCTATTGTGAGCCCCGAGCCAATCGGCGACCGCCGGGAACGATCTGTTCCCGAGCGCCGCCGAACCGAGTCCTGCCGAGTGCCATAGCAGCAGGTCCCGCCTTCTGGAGCCTGTGATGGACGTCCCACTGCTCCAATACCGCGCCACAGGACGTGTGACGTCCATCACAGGCGCCGCAGGCTCCAGAAGGCGGGACGTACAAATACACATCGCTCGGCGCTCGGGCGGTTCTCCTCTCCTCTCCTCAGAGCTCCTCGGCTCTCCTCCGTCTGCTATGTGTACTGCAGACGGGACACAGGGGTGGAGGCAGAGCCTCCATTTTTCCGGGTGCACTCCTGTGGTTGGCTGCAGAAGGGACAAGGAGGTGGGGTTGAAGGCGGAGCCTCCCATTCCCTGCTGCTCTGTAGGAAAGTGTACACTGTACAGAGATCGTGCTGGAGCTCAGCTCATAAGGTCAGTTTTTGCCATGTTAAAAGTCAGTATGTCAGTACTCTCACCTCTCTAACCCCCCCCCCCCCCCCCACCATACATTATACATACAGATACAGTCCTCACTGCTTCTCCCCCCATATATACAGGTCTCCCCCCATATATACAGGTCTTCCCCCTATATACAGTGTCCCCCTATAGACAACTCTCCCCCATATGTACAGTTCTCCCCAATATACCATCCATATATACAGCCCCCCCATATATACAGCCCCCCCATTCACCATCCATATATGCAGCCCCCATATATACAGTTATCCCCCATACACCATCCATATATACAGTTCCCCCCATATGTACAGCTCTCCGCCCCCCATATATACAGTCCCCCTATTCACCATCCATATATACATTTCCCCCCCATATGTACAGTACCCCCCCATATATACAGTCCCCCTATTCACCATCCATAAATACACTCCCCCCCCCATATGTACAGTTCTCTCTCCCCCCATATATACAGTCCCCCCATTCACCATCCATATATACAGTTATCCCCCATATATACAGTCCCCCCATTCACCATCCATATATACAGTTCCCCCATATATACAGTCCCCCCCTATTCACCATCCATATATACAGTTCCCCCCCATATATACAGTCCCCCCATTCACCATCCATATATACAGTTCCCCCCATATGTACAGTTCTCTATCCCCCTATATATACAGTCCCCCCATACACCATCCATATATACAGCTCTCCGCCCCCCATATATACAGTCCCCCTCTATTCACTATCCATATATACAGTTCCCCCCATATATACAGTCCCCCCATTCACCATCCATATATACAGTTCCCCCCATATATACAGCCCCCCCCCATTCACCATCCATATGTACAGTTCCCCCCCATATATACAGTCCCCCCCTATTCACCATCCATATATACAGTTCCCCATATGTACAGTTCTCTATACCCCTATATATACAGTCCCCCCATTCACCATCCATATATAAAGCCCCCCATATATACAGTTATCCCCCATACACCATCCATATATACAGCTCCCCCCATATATACAGTCCCCCCCCCCCCATTCACCATCCATATGTACAGTTCTCTCCCCCCCCATATATACAGTCCCCCCCATTCACCATCCATATATATAGTTATCCCCCATACACTATCCATATATACAGTCCCCCCCATATGTACAGTTCTCTCCCCCCATATATACAGTACCTCCCATTCACCATCCATATATACAGTCCTCCCATTCACCATCCATATATACAGTCCCCCATATATGCAATTCTCCCTCCCCATATGGTTCCCCCATATATACAGTTCTCCACCCCATCCATATATACAGTCCCTCCCCCCATATATACAGTCCCCCATATATACAGTTCTCCCCTATAGACCATACATTTATACAGTCCCCTCCATATATACAATTCTCCCCCCCCATACACCATCCATATCTACAGTTGGGGGGGTATTAGGGGGGCAATACACCATACATATATACAGTCCCCCCCTATTCACCATCCATATATACAGTTCCCCCCATATATACAGTCCCCCCTATTCACCATCCATATATACAGTCCCCCCCATTTATACAGTCCCCCCATTCACCATCCATATATACAGTTCCCCCATATGTACAGTGCTCTATCCCCCTATATATACAGTCCCCCCATTCACCATCCATATATAACGCCCCCCATATATACAGTTATCCCCCATACACCATCCATATATACAGCTCCCCCCCCATATATACAGCCCCCCCCCATTCACCATCCATATGTACAGTTCTCTCCCCCCCCATATATACAGTCCCCCCAATTACCATCCATATATACAGCCCCCCATATATACAGTTATCCCCCATACACTATCCATATATACAGTCCCCCCCCATATGTACAGTTCTCTCCCCCCATATATATAGTCCCTCCCATTCACCATCCATATATACAGTCCCCCCATTCACCATCCATATATACAGCCCCCCATATGTACAGTTCTCCCCCATATGTACATTCATCCCCCATATATACAATTCTCCCTCCCTATATGGTTCCCCCCATATATACAGTTCTCCACCCCATCCCCCATCCATATATACAGTCCCTCCCCCCATATATACAGTCCCCCATATATACAGTTCTCCCCTATAGACCATACATTTATACAGTCCCCTCCATATATACAATTCCCCCCCCCCCCATACACCATCCATATCTACAGTCGAGGGGGTATTGGGGTGGCAATACACCATACATATATACAGTTCTCACCAGATGTCACCGTCTTCTGCCCTACTGACATTGTCCACTGCCCTACTGACACCGTCCACTGCTTTACTGGCTGACAGTGTCCACTTTTAAGCTAGGTTATTTTCATATTTTTACTGACATTACTTTTATTAATCAAATCATATTTTATGGGTACACGAATGCTTTTGTTTTATTTAACCATGCCCCCTTTAAGTCCCCCCACCTGTTGCAATGCAATTTGGTAACCCAAAAGGTGTTCTAGGTATTTTACATTCCTATAGCATGTACTACAAAAAAAACACCCTGTGCCACTCCACCGACCGCACCCGCCACACCCCCCCCCCCCCCCGGCTTGGCTTGGCTTCGGGCTGAAGCCCCTGGTCTTTTTGGCACCTAGCAACGCCCCTGGTCACACACCTCGTGTCTGTATGTGACTTCTGCTTTCTTATCAGCATGAAGGTCTCATCCATCTGTACCGCTACATTTGAAATAAATTACCTTGCTTATAAAACACTTGAAGTCTGACTGATCACAGGGGAAGTATTATCCTAACAAAGAGCAAAATTGCATCTCCAAAGAGATGGAACTTTCCTTCTTAAATTTAAAGATGTGACTAAACTTAAAAAGTCCCATCCCTTTCCAAGGGAAACTTCCACCACCTAGTGGCAGGAGCCATACCATGACAAAAGTCCTTTAATGCAGGAAGAGCATAATAGAGCAGATGAAGAATCATGTTCTCAACGTCTTTAGTAACCCTAATCCTAACTGATTAATTTCCCCAGAGTCCAGTTAGCACAGCAAAGGAGGAGAAGGAACAAAAAAAACCTTTAACTTGGAAAATTATTTTCTTCTGAGTAAAACAGAGGGAGTAAAGCAGAGTCAGTGAGTTTCCTTGCTTATCCAGGGTAGTGATAAAATTCACAATTTCATATTTTCCTGGTATGCAAATAACCACTCGATCAGCATGAATGTGCCGGCCGTAACTCCAGTGCAGCCAACATCCTTTGATCCGTTCAGCCATGATAAAACAGTAGTCCAGTTTTCTAAACGGCTTTGTCACGGACAAATAGTCCCAAATGGCTTCACTGTACCACCGCTCTCTGTTGGCCTCAATCTCTTGCATTGTTTCTGTTGGGACGTAAGGGAATTCCAGACCGTACTCCGCGGCGACCCTCTTTATTAGCACTCTTTGTAGACTGGCTAGTCTAGGCAATGATCGGGAGCTTCCCATCCCAGGGTAACACACACAAGTCTGGCGATTTCTTTACCATAGACTTAACGGGTTTAGGTAAAGTCTCTGTATCAGATAAATTCTCTGTATCAGGTAAAGTCCTTTTATCAGTGGCCGGGGTTTCCACCCTGGGTGTTGTCCATAGCTGACCACTTCCGAAAAGCTATGTGCCGAGGCAACACTCTTTCTGTTGCCCCACGAAAACTCCTGAGACATGGCCTCAAACGGGTCATCATCTCCAGAGTCCCCCCACTCTTCCGCCTGCAAATAGGTATGCACAGTCCCAAGTAACTTTTCCCCAGATATCTTACCAGTTCCTGACGTGGACTTACCTCTCTCGGGGCGGTTCCGGTAGTTTCTGGGGTAAAGTTCGACCGCGGCCACGGGAAGCCTTCACATACCCCACCTTCCTCTGGGTGGGTGCAGCGGGAACAACTGTAGCAAAGGTAGTGTCCGGAACAATGTCCGCTGATGGTTCCACAGCAACTATATCAGCAACATCGCTTCCAGGGTCACCCTCCGCAGCAGGCGTGATGAGTGCAGGTTCGGCCACAGGCCTGAGGGCAACATCCTCCAATGTAGCGATGCGGTCCAGTCTAACCGATAGGCACGGGCGACTTGGTAGGTTGGTCCACTGTGAATAAATACTCCCTACAGTGTAAGCATCGGGCAAACGGACGTAGTTGAATAGCCAGTCCCTCACATTTAGGGCACAGCATGCCCAGCGCTTCCACTTCTCCGCTGGTGTACAGGTTGAAACGCCCATGCGGCTTCATTCAGATGCCCATATCCATTAACAGGCTTCTCATTGATGTAACTTTCGCACCGGCTTTAATAAAGAACATCCTAGGCCCTGACATGGACTGTGCCAACGAGTACAACGAAAACTTGAAGGAAGGATATGGACAGCCGCACACCAATGAATCTTTTAAAAAGTTGGCCTTTAATGGTAAAAAAGGAAAGGCACTACAATTTTTTTTTTTTTGTAGTGCCTTTCCTTTTTTACCATTAAAGGCCAACTTTTTAAAAGATCCATTGGTGTGCGGCTGTCCATATCCTTCCTTCAAGTTTTTGCTTCGTGCATTGCCAGCACCCACCTGTTTCTGAGAGGACATTGATTGCTCAGGCGCGCTCACCTGGAGCGGCAGCTTTTCCTTTCCTAACGAGTACAATGACATGGCTGCTTTCCGATCCTTTCTCTATGATATTGCAGCTTCTTTCCTTTGGAGCCAGACACACACGCGTCTCACGCAGGAGGAAGGGACTCCTTCCCCTTGGTCTTTACGGCACGTAGCTCCTTGGTTTTCCTGGCTCCACCCTCAGCCTGTGAAGGCTTACCGTGGACGCGGTCGAACTTTATCCCAGAAACTACCAGAACCGGCCCCGAGAGAGGTAAGTCCACGTCAGGAACCGGTAAGATATCTGGGGAAAAGTTACTTGGGATTGACTCGGCTAGCTGAAGTAGCCAGAGTCGCAGAAGGCGATTTATCTTGGTTCTCCTCTTTTTTGAAAAACCGATCGCAAATAGTGAAGTTAGGACCTTTCATTTCTGAGAAGGATCCCCCCCATGTCGCCGGTGTTATTCAACATCTATCTTCGCCCTCTTTTTGAGATTATTAGCAGCCAAAAACTGCTTTATCACTCATATGCAGACGACACGCAACTGTATTTCCGCATTTGCAATAAAAAGGATCATCACCTCAATCTAGAAACATGCCTCTCTTTGATAGAGGACTGGATGACAAAGAGTTATCTTAAACTCAACGGAGTGAAAACAGAACTTCTCCTGTTTCATGCCAAGCGTATGAATCAACCTGCAACAACTTGGACACCCCCGCCCATGCTGGGCAAAATCATCACCCATAGCGCCAAAGTCAAAAGTCTTGGGGTCATCTTCGACTCCTACATGTAGTCAGCGGATCTCACTATCTGCTGCGCCTACTATGCAGACTTACTCCTTTTATTCCCAAGGAAGTCATAGTGGTCGTGGTGGGAGCAATTGTAAACTCAAGATTGGACTATGCAAATGCCCTTTACCTCGGACTCCCCAAGTACCAAATCGCTCGTCTACAAGTCGTTCAAAATACGGCCGCTAGACTTGTGACTGGGAAAAAACCTTGGGAATCAATCTCACCTTCACTGAGAACCCTTCACTGGTTACCAGGAAAAGACAGAATCACTTTTAAAGCACTCTGTCTAATGCATAGATGTATCCATGGGAATGCTCCCCATTATCTATGCGAAAAAATAAAAGCTCATAATCCCAATCGTGTTCTGCGATCCACCAATCAAAATCTACTCCAGATACCGAAAGCCAACTACAAGTCCAAAGGAGAAAGGAGATTCGCGGTCCAAGGTCCCAGAGAGAGAACCACTTAGCGTTCAGGAGAAAGATCAAGACCCATCTCTTTTGATACCAAAGGAGACAGGAACAACAAGCGCCCATAGGCGATTAAGTTTGCATGTGCTGCCCCATACGGAAGAAAAATATATTTCCAATATATTTATTAAAAAAAATTATATATTTTAAATATATTTACAATATATTGGCCTACGCGAATATATTTTTACATCTATTCCAAAAATGTAAATTCAAATATATTTTCCAAAGGCATATATTTTAAAATATATTTTTTTCAATATATTTGACAGATATTTTTGAGCATCTAAAAAAATGCATTTAAAAATATATTTTTAAATATACTTGTAAAGGCATTCCAAAATATAATTTAAATGCATTTTCCAAAGACATATATTGGAAAATATATTTTTTAAATATATTCTTCAGATTTTTTTCAACATATATTTGTACATATATTTGTAAATGCGTTCCAAAAATATAATTTTAATATATTTTCCAAAGGCATATATGTGAAAATATATGTTTGTAAATATATTGTCCAGATATTTTTGAACATATAAAAAAAATGCATTTAAACATATATCTTTAAATATACTTGTAAATGCATTCCAAAAATATAATTTAAATGTATTTTACAAAGATATATATTAGAAAATATATTTTTAAAATATGTTTTTTTGAAAATATTTAATGTCTAATAAAGACATTTCAACATATATTTTGTCTGATATTTTTGTAACTATGTCATAGATAACATTCTGAATACATTTATAAGAGACCCACTCCCATTTTGTTTTGTATTTTACTCTTTTAAAATAAAAAAAATAAAATAAAAACCAAAAGATTTAAATAAAATATAATTTTTTTTAATAAGATTTTAAGCACATAATCCATTTAATACAAAGCAGATAAACCTCTCGCATCCACTTTCCATTCCCAAAGAATTTTTGTATAAGTCATTCTGAATTGAGAACGCTTGTCGGCGGACCAGCAAAACGTCTTAAGATACAGCAAGTCCAGTTATATTGATTGACCTGAATGAATGAGAACATTCACAGACATCCACCTCCACAGTCCAAGGGTCTTGTCTGCTTACACGGTACCAAGAGAAACTCTGGATATAAATATTCAATGTTCTGTTTAATCCATGAATCAGAAGTTGCACTATTATTACCAAACTCGCTCATCAGTGTCTTTATGGACCTTGCTTTGTGCACTGATGATCAGTCATGTTGGAACAGGAAGGGGCCATCCCCAAACTGTTCGCACAAAGTTGGGGGCATGACATTTTTCCAAAATGTCTTGGTATGCTGAGGCCTTAAGAATTCCCTTCACTGGAACTAAGGAGCCAAACCCAACCCCTGAAAAACAACCCCACACCATAATCCCCCCCCCCCACACACACCATAATCCACCAAATGATTTGGACCAGTGCACAAAGCAAGGTCCATAAAGACATGGATGAGTGGGTTGGGGTGGAGAAACTTGACTGGCCTGCACAGAGTCCTGACCTCAACCTGATAGAACACCTTTGGGATGAATTTGTGTGGAGACTGTGACCCAGGTCTTCTCATCCAACATCAGTGCCTGAACTGACAAATGTGCTTCTGGAAGAATGGTCAAACATTCCCATAAGACAGCCTTCTCAGAGGAATTGAAGCTGTTATAGACTGGCATGCTATTAAAACTCATGTGCGTGTAAAGGCAGGCGTCCCAAAACTTTTGGCAATATAATATATATAGTATATATACTGTATATTCTTTTTATACTAAGTCCAGTCCATTGTTTGGACTTAGTATACCTGCCGAAGGGTAATTCCAGCAGCCAATTAAAAGGAATTGGCATATTACAGTTCCCCCCAGCATAGAATTAAAACTCAGCAGCTACACAAAGGGGGTTATTTACTAAAGGCAAATCCACTTTGCACTACAAATGCAAACTACAAATGCAAAGTGCACTTGAAATTGCAAGGAAAGTGCACTTGGAAGTGCAGTCGCTGTAGATCTGAGTGGGCAAGGAAAATAAAAAAAAACAGCATTTTAGCTTGCACATGGTTGGATGATAAAATCAGCAGAGCTTCCCCTCATTTCAGATCTACCCCTCAGATTTACAGCGCCTGCACTTACAAGTGCACTTTCAGTGCAATTTCAAGTGTACTTTGCACTTGTAGTTTGCGCTTGTAGTGCAAAGTGGATTTGCCTTTAGTAAATAACCCCCCATACTGTACACATACTGCAGCTGCTGACTTTTAATATTAGGACACTTACCTGTCCTGGAATCCGGCGATGTTGGTATCCCAGCCAATGTTTCCATTGGCTCTCGGGTGCTGCTGCCTCCATTGCCTATATATAGGGACAATTCACACCACATGCAGCCCAGTGCGTTTTTTTTTTTTTGCATGGAAAGTAAGTTATATGGTTTTCAATGGCATAATTCACACTAGTGCTTGCAGTTCCAGATAAAAAGTAGAGCATGCTGCATTTTTCCTGCACTGGACTGTAATGGAACACTGTAAAGCGCATCAAAAACGCACTAGAATGCACCTGAACGCACTGCAACACACATGTCCTTATTTAAGGTTGAGGAAAAAAGAGAGGAAAATGCACTGGAATGCTTTAAAAACACACCAAACATACCCTGGAATGCATCAAAAACACGCATGCAGAAAATAATCGGGAACGCATCCGCGGCAGCGAGATCTCTCGGAAGGGGGGAAGGGTACCTGTCAAAAACAGGAACCTGCTCCCCTCCCCCGAAAGGTGGCAAATGTGGCAAAGTAGGGGGAGGGGGGAGAGGCAAATACGTGGAGCTTCCACTTTTGGGTGGAACTCCGCTTTAACCACTTCCCTACAGCCGTACGACTATATGCGGCCACAGGGTGGTTCTAATTCTCAGGGCTGCCGCGTTTTCACGGCAGCCCCTTTCTTTGTTCCCAGCGCGCGCTCCAGAGCGTGCAGCGGGGAACTTGTGTACTGGCCGTGTCCCTTGGACACGGCCAATCAGAGTGGCCGTTTGCGATGCGATCTGTGGGCGAATGAGAGATGATCTCATATGTAAACATATGAGATCATCTCTCATTGCCGTTTTACAGAGACAGCGTCCTGTCTCTGGAGAGGAGGAGATCGATCTGTGTCCCTTGTACATAGGGACACAGATCGGTCACCCCCCAGTCACCCCCACTCCCCCCACAGTTAGAACACTATGCAGGGAATACATTTAACCCCTTCCTCACCCCCTAGTGTTAACCCCTTCCCTGCCAGTCACATTTATACAGTAATTAGTGCATATTTATAGCACTGATCGCTGTATAAATGTGAATGGCGCCAAAAATGTGTCAAAAGTGTCCGATGTGTCCGCCATGATGTCGCAGTCGCAATAAAAATCGCAGATCGCCGCCATTACTAGTAAAAAAATAAATAATAAAAAATAATAATTCTGTCCCTTATTTTGTAGGCGCTATAACTTTTGCGCAAACCAGTCGCTTATTGCGATTTTTTTTTTTACCAAAAATATGTAGAAGAATACGTATCAGCCTAAACTGAATTTTTTTTTTTAAATTGGGCTATTTTTTATAGCAACAAGTAAAAAATATTGTATTTTTTTTTTCAAAATTGTCGTCCTTTTTTGTTTATAGCGCAAAAAATAAAAACCGCACAGGTGACCAAATACCACCAAAAGAAAGCTCTATTTGTGGGGAAAAAAGGACGCCAATTTTGTTTGGGAGCCACGTCGCACGACCGCGCAATTGTCAGTTAAAGCGACGCAGTGCCGCAAGCTGAAATTTCACCTGGTCAGGAAGGGGGTATACATGCCCAGTAAGGAAGTGGTTAAATGTCATATCCTTGCCCAAGCTGCACTGTTGTCATGTGCCAATACTAGGCTGGGCTGGAAGATAAATATGTAAGTGATGAGAGCTGCATTCTTGTGTGTGTGTGTATATACAGTATATATATGTGTGTGTGTATATACTGTGTGTATATATATATATATATATATATATATATATATATACACACATATATATATATACATATAGAGTATATCTGATATATACACACACACATATATACCAGAATGAAGATACAAAATATATATATAGAATGCATCTTCCATAACTTACTTACATGTATAAATATTTTTCTAATTTCTTTTATCTCATTCTTTTTTATTGGGATATGGGTCTGATTTCTGTGCCTTCGATCTTCTAATATGTAAATCCAGCCCTGGGGAAAACTCTTTAAACAGAGAGACTGCAATCATAATACAGGAAGTCTGTTACAGGAAGTGAGCTGTGGGAACCAGAGGGGTGAACTTTCACCTCTCACTTCCTGTTCCTGGTAAGGCCTCTGAAAAGGAAAGCATGGCATGGTGGAAAGGCTCTCTGTAATGTCCTGGATGTATTCTGCTGGATGTATTCTCCTGGATGAAAGGTAAGCCTTCTATCAAATAATATTAGAATTGTGAAAGTTTGGTGTATGAGTTAAGTTGTATTTGTCTATTTCCTGCTGAAAAGTTCTCATTCTGTGTGCATTTACCTTCCCAGTTACCATACAGCATGTGCACAGTAATGTAATATTATAGAGCTCCTCTTGCACAGCATGTCACCCTGCTGCATATAATATGTATGTCTTCCATGTTATATCCAGTAACTGTGTAACATACTGTCAGTGCACATTGCTGCATATAATATGTATGGCTTCCATGTTATATCCAGTAACTGTGTAACATACTGTCAGTGTACATTGCTGCATATAATATGTATGTCTTCCATGTTATATCCAGTAACTGTGTAGCATACTTCAGTGCACATTGCTGCATATAATATACGGCTTCCATTCTATATCCACTCACCATGCAGCATAGGGGTTGATTTACTAAAGGAAAATCTATTTTGCACTACAAGTGCACTTGGACATGCAGTCACTGTAGATCTGAGAGAGAGATCTGAAATGAGGGGAAGCTCTGCTGATTTTATCATCCAATCATGTACAGGAAAAATTTTTTTTTTTGTCCCCTTCAGATCTATAGTGACTGCACTTCCAAGTGCACTTGTACTGCAAAGTGGATTTGCCTTTAGTAAATATACCCCATAATGTCAGGGCACGGTGCTACCAATGTTTTATGTCTCCCTCCCCTTTTGCATATTATTATCTGCCCTGTTACTAGGTGCCATTAGATATGGATTTTTCCATACAGATACCAATTATGGGCCACCTTTCAGGCCGATAACAATATGAGGTACTAATATTACATCCAGCTGCCCCAGAAGTAGCCTGATATCAGTTGACACCTAGGCCTTTTTTTTGTATTCTTACAGCCACTGGCCACTGGCAGAATACAGGAAAAAAGAGCAGATAGCAGGGGAATCAATAGCTAGGTTGCTATTGACTATTTTAATTTGCAGTAGCCAATAGTGGGCTATTGCACCCGCCCACTGCCTGTTGTCAATCAGCAAAGGAGAGGATTTGAAGGAGAACATTCTTCTTCAGGTCTTCCTCTGCTGATTGACAACAGGGAGTGGGAAGGGGGCGCAATAGTCAGCCTAATTTTAAAATTGAAACAGCCAATGGCAGTCTGGCTATGGTTCCCCCACTCCCTGCTGTTTACATTCAGCTGCCATCAAATAAATTGTGCAGAAGGAGGTTAGCGGTGTCTGGGGTGTGTGTGTGTGTGTGTGTGTTGTGTGGAGATGGAAAGCTAATTTTTTTTTTTTTTTTTTTGGCGGATTCTGACAGATGGGGCGCCAGCCGCTGTCAAAGCACCTGACCAAGACTAACTGACAGCTGGTGAATATAAAACCGGAATAAGCACTTGGAAGAAGAAAACCAACAACTTGCCTTTGGTAAGCGGACAACTTAATTATGGTGGTGGGCACCTTCCCTTTTTTTTTATATCGCCACATTCAACCGGCACTGTATCTGATCATCATATTTGCATCATCCTTCATTATTCATTTGGTCATCAGTGTTTGAGTTTTGTGGTGATATCATTAAGAATTTTAGAGGTTTGGTTTGCCAATTGTGTGCTGTTGGCATACAATTTTTGGGATCACCGATTTGACGTATTAACCTCTCATTGTTTATACATATAATTTGACATTAATTTTGTGAATTTATATACAAATTTTTCCTTGCACTCTGATTTTTTTGTATTAGTTAATTATTGTGCACCGTTTTTGGCATATCAGCCCCTGGATGCCAGTCTTTCAATGTGATTTGGTATTGGTGAAATTTTCAATTTTAATTTTCATAAAATGTTTTATATTGGTGCAGTCTTTTCATTTTTTTATCTATTTATTGTCTATTATTCCACCAGTTCTGCTGCCTTTGTTATTTTTATCTTTATTTTCTGTTTGACCAATCATTTGCCTTTTCATTCTACAGTGTTTTAGGGCAGAGGTAGGCAACCTTAGAGAGGTGGAGATCTACCTGAACAACATGGGAGAAGTCAAAGATCACAGGTAGGGTTGTCCCGATACCACTTTTTTAGGACCGAGTACAAGTACCGATATGTTTTTTCAAGTAGTCGTCGATACCGAATACCGATACTTTTTTTAAATATGTCCCCAAATGCAGCCATGTCCCCCACATATTGCAGCCATGTATGTCCCCCACATATTGCAGCCATGTCCTGTCCCCCACATATTGCAGCCATGTCCTGTCCCCCACATATTGCAGCCATGTCCTGTCCCCCACATATTGCAAGCCATGTATGTCCCCCACATATTGCAAGCCATGTATGTCCCCCACATATTGCAAGCCATGTATGTCCCCCATATTGCAAGCCATATATGTCCCCCATACCCGTAGCTATGATGCCGCCACCGCATACCGCCGTTAATCCCCCTGCATTATAGCGTAGCGTGCATTACAAGCTTTTGTTTTGAATACTTGTAAATGCCCGCGCCGCCATGTATAGACACTCCCCTTCTCGGGGATCTGTCCAATACCGAGCAAGGGGGAGTGTCCCACGCCCGTAACATCACCACTCCCCCTTGCTCGGTATTGGACGGATCCCCGAGAAGGGGAGTGTCTATACAAGGCGGCGCGGGCATTTACAAGTATTCAAAACGAAAGCTTGTAATGCACGCTACGCTATAATGCAGGGGGATTAACGGCGGTATGCGGCGGCGGCGGCATACGTGGGGGACATATCATAGCTACAGGTATGAGGGACAGGACATGGCTGCAATATGAATTATTCTATTTTGGTATCGGGGGTATTTGCGGGAGTACAAGTACTCCCGCAAATACTCGGCATCGGTCCCGATACCGATACTAGTATCGGTATCGGGACAACCCTAATCACAGGGCAAAGTGTCCTCCAATGTTGCCTCATCACACCTGACTAAAACCTATAATTGCCGTACTACCGCACTGCAATTCTGTGCCTTTCACTGCAATTATTGGTGTTAACATTTTGCCTCCTGACCACCTTGTTTAATTTCTCAGAGGCCCATTGGAGCATTGCATAACGCATTATGAATGAGCCCTTAGTTGCATTTGGCAATAGCACTTTTTAGGCTCATCGCATGTGAATTTGGGGGTGGTAAAACAATGCCCCCAATCCCTACCCCCTTTAGCTGCTAAGTGGGAGGGGGTAGGGTGCCATGGGAGGTGGATGCTTGAGAGTTACTATTAGATCTCAAGCAACCAGAAATAACAGTAACTGGGAGCTTACTGTACTACATTCATTATAGTATCAGTGAGTGCACTGAGGTAACTACATACTATATGCACAAGTAAGATTTTTGTTTTGTGGAACATCTTTACTTATACCTTGGGAGAAACCCTCCTGGAATATTTTTGATCTGGTGGAGGGGATGGGTCAGCAGCAGACTGGAGGAAACCCTCTAATCATGTAAAAGTACATTTTTACACAAGTCATCAATTTCTAACAAATGAAATTAATGGATATGGTGAGAAAATAGGCCATTATGTTACTTAAAATGTTTTTATGCATTTCTTTAGAGTTACCTGGCGTAATGGATACTTTGAAAACAACAAGAGCGCAGCTAATAGCACTGAAGAATGATGGTGGAAGTTCATCCTGTGTGGGTGTATTGTGTGCATCACCTTCTGTCCCATCTAAAGACTTGAGCTCATCTCCTTGTCAAGTGTTGTACTCAAGGCCTAAACAGGTAGGATTTCTTTTGGTACCGAAACATTAAAACGTTGTCTTTTTTTGTAAATATCAAATATGACATATTTTACCTGCTCTGTGTAAGGGTTTTTGTACAGAGCAGCCCAGATCCTTCTCTTCTCAGGTCCCATGCCAGTGCTCCTAAACCACAGCTCTGTTTTTTCAACACACACTCACTGAGCTGCTCCTTGGCCCCATCTCCTAATTAGCTCACTGACTGTGATTGATGGCATCGGGAGCCAATAGCTCCCACCACTACAGAAAGCCAATCAGCAGTGCAAGTCCCTGGAGAGACAAGGCACTCGTGGTCATCGCTGGATCGAGAGGGGGCTCATGTAAGTATAGGGGGGCTGCTGCACACAGAAGTTTTTTTTTTTTTACCTTAATGCATAAAATACATGAAGGTAAAAACCTTTGTACCTTTTCAACCACTTCAATAAAAAGTAACTTTCAAGGCGGTGCCTCCAAGCGGCTGACAGATGGAGAGAAGCGGGTACAGTTAGACCCTATGTAAACATCAGCTTTGACATGTAGACTGTAAGCCAATTTGACTTTTGTTTCAAAATAAGATATCTTGCTCAGTCTGGTAGTAGTCTGAACTAATAAGACAAGTTGTAGGCAAGATGTTGATTATTATACAGATTTTTGAAAAGTCTACAATATTTTGATGTTTTTATACATGCTTAATTTGGTTAGTTTTATTTACTCAGCTGCATCTATTAGACCCCTTTCACACTGAGGCAGTTTTCAGGCGTTTTAGCACTAGAAATAGCCTCTAAAAAGCTCATGAAACTGCATCCCTTTCAGTGCAATGAGTACTTTCACACTGGGGCGATGCGCTTACGGAACATTAGAAAGAGTCCTGCAAGCAGCATCTGGGACGGGTTGGGAGCGCTATAAATAGCGCTCCTAAAACGCACCTGCCTATTGAAATTAATGGGCAGCGCTTCCAAAGCACTTTAAAAGCGCATTAAAACTGTACTTTTTCCCTTTAAAAAAAAACGCCTAAAAAGTGTTGCAAAAACCGCCGGAGCTTTAGCAGCGCTACAGTGTGAAAAGGGTCTTATATGGCTTTTGATTCACAGGGAAAATCTAATAAGTCTAATATTTTCCATTTACTTTTTAAAGCTGCCACTTTGGCAAAGTTTCCTGGGACTTCAAAAGGTGTGATCAGTGACGCTGTTACAAGAAAAATTGCGGTGTTGAAATATCACCTGAAGGGAAACATGGGGAACCATCAGAATACCACAAATAAACTTTTATGTCATTAATGTCATTTTCCACAGTTAACACCACTTTCTATTCTCTGTGTTGTAGTTTTTGTATATTTACATGCTAATAAAGTTGTGTGTATTGTACTGTGTTATTGTTTTTATTTCCAAATATTTGCTGGTTTTATAGGCCTACAATATATAAAATACAATATATAAATGCACAGCCTTTCAAAATGTAATAGGAATGTATTTTTTTTTTATTTTACATTCAGTACATTTATATTTAAAATATATTTTAAAAAACATTCTTAATATATTTTTTCCCAAATATATTGCCATATATTTGAAATGCTACAATTTTGGCCAGATTCAATATATTTCAAAAATATATTTCAATATATTTGTGAATATATTGGGTAATGCATTGTGAAATATGTTGCAAATATATTCATAAATATATGTTAAATGCACTTCTAAATGCATTTAGCAATATATTTTTGCAGCCATAAATATATTGCAAAGTGCATTTTGGAATGCATTGTGAATGTATTCAGAAATATATGTTAAATGTACTTCTGAATGCATTTAGCAATATATGTCTGAATATATTCACAATGCATTCCAAAATGCATGTTGCAATATATTTATGGCTGCATAAATATATTGCTAAATGCATTCAGAAGTACATTTAACATATATTTATGAGTATATTTGCAACATATTTCACAATGCATTTCCCAATATATTCAATAATATATTCACAAATATATTGAAATATATTTTTGAAATATATTGAATCTGGCCAAAATTGTAGCATTTCAAATATATTGCAATATATTTGGGAAAAATATATTAGGAATGTTTTTTTAAAATATATTTAAAATATATTTTTCTTCCACATGGGGCGCTATATAAGTTTTCATTCATTCATTCATTCAGCCTATGCAATTGCCAAAGTGATCTGCACACTTAACCCATTTCTTTCAGGAACACAGTCCAGCACCCTCTTAATTGCAGACTCTCAGTAGAACAAACACAAAAAATAATCTTTCAGTCCAGTTGCAAGGGGTAACGGCAAATCCCGGACGAGCCCCCACGTGTAGCACTACCCCTGTAGGAGCTGCTGGTTTAGATTTGGGTCTAGCATGTTACCTCGCTCTTCGTTGTCTAGGGGATGAGAGTCTAAGAAACTTCAATGTCCACACAAGTTGTACATCCCTTTTCTGTCAGGTTTTTATTTTCACACAAACTTGTATAGGTAGAGGGACAGAGGGTTAAGGGAAGGTTCAGGCACACGATGAAGAGTGGGTATTCCTCACCTGGATAGGCCTCTCTTGCTGGCCTAGCAGCCGGAATGATGCACAGACAAAAAAAAAGAATACAGTCTCTGCCACAGACCTTTCTTTCAGAGTAGAAATAAAGTGTTCCAGAATCCTCTGCCACAGGATTTAGTAACCGGATCTCCAGCCATACAGTTTAGAGCCTTTAAGCCGACCCAGGAAACACTTTAAGGCATTATAGAATACGGCATCCTCCAATAAAGTTACCAGGCCTCTCCCGAGATACCAGTCTTCCGCTTGGTCTTCTCCAGGACAGGTCCTCCCCTGGTTTCCTCCATTGAGTGGCTTCCTCCCACAGGACAGACAGCACAGGATCACCTTCAAAGTGCAGGCCCCAGTGAAGATGACTGGGCCTATCTTGCGGAATTGCAGCCTCAGACCAACGTGGTCCCGGGCTGAAAATGGACCATCACATACCTCAAGCCAGGAGGGCCATGAGGAAAAAAGGGACCCAAGAAAATGGCGTCTGCCCCTTACGTATCCTTCCCCAGCATGCCCAGCGGGGAGACCACACCCACTGGGCTGTTCCCAGGGAAAGAGACCCAATACACTCTGGCTTGCCTGTGCTTCAACATTCAACAGAGGCTGATTTAGCCTTAATCATCAAAGTCTGAGCTAACTACCAGCTCAGACACTCACTAAATTTAAACATGGTCATCAGGAGCCGGGTGCTACATGTACATCATAAGGATGACTTGTCTATAAATAATATACCACTAATATGAAATGGGATTGTGCAATGTAGAGATTTCTATTTAGCATGACATAATTAAAGAAAAAACACAGTGCAATCCAACCCATTTAGGTCACTGAGGCCTATGTGAACAGGCAGCAGAGAGGCAGGGGACTGACACTTAACAGCCCCGGAGGATTTGGCACCCCAATGACCGGGCCATTTTTTGCAATTTGGCACTGTGTCGTTCTAACTGACAATTGCGCGGTCGTGCGACGTGGCTCCCAAACAAAATTGATGTCCTTTTTGCCCCACAAATAGAGCTTTCTTTTGGTGGTATTTGATCACCTCTACTTTTTGCGCTATAAACAAAAAAAAAGAGCGACAATTTAAAAAAAAGAAATATTTTTTACTTTTTGCTTTAATAAATATCCCCAAAATATATATATTTTGTTTTTTCCTCAGTTTAGGCTGATATGTATTCTTCTACATAATTTTGGTACAAAAAATCTCAATAAGCCTTTATTGATTGGTTTGCGCAAAAATTATAGCGTATCCAAAATATATATTTTTGTCACTAGTTATGGTGGTGATCAGAGATTTTTATCATGACTGCGACATTATGGCGCACACTTTTGATGCTATTTTGGGAACATTGTCATTTATTCAACGATCAGTGCTATAAAAATGCACTGATTACTGTGTAAATGACACTGGCAGGGAAGGGGTTAGTCACTTGTGGGGGCAAGTAAGGGGTTAAGTGTGTCCTAGGGAGTGATTCTAACTGTGTAGGGGCTGGGCTTACTGTGACATGACACTGTTCGCTGCTCCCGATGAGAGGAAGCAGACGATCAGTGTCCTGTCACAAGGCAGAACAGGGAAATGCCTTGTTTAAACAGACATCCCCCTGTTCTGCCTCTCTGTGACCCGATCACAGTACACCAGTGGACATCGAGTCTACGGGACTCGCGGGCAAGGTCACAGGGAGTGTGCCTGCCGCACGGATTCCTAAAGGGGACTACAGGTACACCCATTTGCCTACCGCTGCCATTCTGCTGACGTATATCGGCGTACAGCAGTCAGCAAGTGGTTAATAGAATTATGTCAGGCCACTGCCCTCTATCTCCCCCGCCCACAGGCACTTAAAATCTGTGACAGAGAGAGGCTCTGTCACCATAAGTTTATAGGAAAAGGTGACTCAGGAGTCTCAATAAGGGTTAATGCAAGGTTCAGAACTAGCATCTCTCTGGATTCTCACCTGGGGTCAGGTGGCCCCAGCCAGAAGCCACAGGACAGAGGTCTCATCAAGGGGTCAGAGGACCCAGCCCCAAGGCAGCAGGTCTTGGTCCCAGGAGTCAGATCAGCTCCTATCAGGGGTGTCAGGAGAACCCCAATTTCTAGGCCAGAGGTGGGCCATGCAGCAGGGCGCTGAAACTGAAGGCTAGAGAGCCAAGTGTGTGAAAGAGCTGAATGGCACAGTCAAAGGACTGGTAAGAAGAGCAGCAGTGCTGCCAGCGCATAAGCCAGATGGCTTGGTATTTTCGTTCATTCTTGTTTTGTGGAAGAAACCCCTGCATGGGCAACTGGTGTATAATGCCTTGTACACACGGTCGGACTTTTGAGCATGCAAAAGTCCGCCGTGAGTCCGTCGGAAAGATAGAGAACAGGTTCTCTATCTAAGGTCCGTTGGACTTCCGACCAAAAATGTCCGATGGAGGGTACACATGGCCGGACTTTCCGAGAAAAAAAGCCTGTCTGACTTATTTTCTCTGAAAGTCCAACTGTGTGTACGAGGCAGAAGTGAACTTTTCTTTTACTCAATAAAAGTGGACTGCCACGCCCTAAAACTACAGTTTGGACTGGGGCTGCTCATTGTAAATGCACCTGCTACTTGAGTTTAATTCCCCCAATCTTACAAATCAAACAACTGACAAACATTCAGCACTGTTGTGTTTAAGTTGGCTGGCTCCTTTAAGCTCCAGAGAAATTAGAGTAGAGTAGAACCCTTGTGTTAGACAACACTCAGTCAAAGGAATAATCCTTGATGTTAAAGCAGAGCAAATTTAGCTGGTATGTGATTAATCCCCTTTAAAAATGCAGAATTTTCTTGTGTGACCTCAGCACAAGTGGTCACCATATATGTTGCTTCAATAGTATTGTATCAAGTGGGACTACAGGTGACAGAGATGTGAGCAAAATACAGATGTCTGCATACAGTGTCTATGAGATTGGCTGAACTTGCATCCAGTAGCACTACATGTATCTGAAATGTGGGCAGAGACAATGATATCTATATGCAGTGCCTATGGGATTAAATGGGCAGGTGCCCGCTCACCGAGAGCGTCACAAATGTTGCTGGTAGCGATGCAGATGATGATGAATACTCTCTCAGGATTTCCCTCTGGGTCCTTGCTCAGGGAATGGCATCTGACCTCTGTCACACGTGCCACAGCCTACCCGGATCTGAAGTGCAGGTATCGCTGAAGGGTGAGGAACAGCCTCTGAACCGCTGTAAATGGGAAGCGATTCTGTCCACAGATGTCTCTCTGGATGCAGCTGTATAACTCTCCTATGCAGGCCGCGATTCAGCAGCAGCTCATACTGGCATAGAGCTCCTGATGGTAGATCCAGGCTGATGTCCCAAGAGAGCGATCTAGGCCTTAACCAGCTTTTTTATATCCTCTCCCAGCAGTCTGTTCTTCTCTCCTCAGCAATCTGGTGGTTGTAGTTCAGGCCAGTCTTGCTGGAATTAAAACTCCAGCATTCTGAACTACACATCCCACAATGCTTTGCTCTGCTCCAAGTTCTGTCTTTAGGAAATGACACATGGAGTCCAAGCCAACACTAGAGGGAGACAGCTCCACATTAAAATGACTGCATACTGTGCCTGAATTGCAGGCACAATAGCCAGCTCCTGGCTACATACTATTTTCTATGACCTGCATGTGATTTGTAAGGACAGCACCAAGTCTTTAGGGCATGGAATGAACAAATTGGCGAAATATTGTAACATCTGTTTTTTTTCCATTCTTCAATAATTACCTTTTTTTAGAGCCTGGATGCTGGATGGAGAGTGATGCTCAACTTGTTTCTTCAGGATTCCCCATAGGTGTTCGATTGGGTTCAGATCAGGAGACATACTTTGCCACTGAATAACTTTCACCCTGTTCTTCTGCAACAGAAATGCAACAGTGGCCTTAGAGCCGGTTCACACAGAGGCGGCACCACTTTGGGGGCGACTTGGCAAGGCGATCTCAAGGTGACTTGAGAGGCAACTTGCAAAATGACTTCTGTATTTAAATCAATGCAAGTCGCCCCCAAAGTCGTACAGGAACCTTTTTCTAAGTCAGAGCGACTTGCGTCGCTCCTATCAGAACAGTTCCATTGACTACTGTGGACCGCGACTTGTCAGGTGGCTGAGTCACCTGACAGGTCACCCCTGTGTGAAAAACTAATATAGCGTTTACAATTGCGATACAAGTCATATTGTAATTACAGGGTACATTTTATTAAAAATTACCTTTTCTTTTCAATCTGCAGCTGCTGTAATTTTCTATAAATGCAATGCAATGTGACTACATGGAGTTGTTCTGTACACAGAATGTGTACTGACCACTCCCCAGAAATATAATTTCCTGCTTTGGTGATTGGCTCACCAATTTCCTTAGAAGTCTGCCTAGGATACAAGTCAGATTTCAGGCATCCCCTGCAACATACTTCCAATAGGAACACATCTAAAGGGATACAGGCCAGCATCTTTCCTCACTAGTGCCCTGCAGCTGCCACATAATTATGAAACCACTCCCATTAGACCCACTCGGAACAGAGGCACAGACAAACACACTGGGATTCCTTCAGAATAACAAAAGGTAGGAATCTGCAACACAGGTTGTTATAATCCTTGCAATGTACATACTGTAGATCACCCAGAAGGGACTGTTTTTATTCAACAAAAGTGGAGTTACGCTTTAATCTACAAGCTAAGGTCTGTATGCATTGACCATAAGGTATGTTCTTGGATAGAAAATTGGCTACTGGGTCGTGTCCAAAGGGTGGTGATACATAAGGTATACTCAGAGTGGTCTAGAGTGGTTAGTGGGGTACATAGGGTCTGATACCCCCTCACAGTTATATTGCAGCAATTATGCTCATCTCTGCTTGAAAATGAAGACCTATGCAAAAAAACATTTCAGATCAGTCCTCTTTTGAAAGAGCCTCCCTGTGCCAAAAATGTCAGAATTAGCTGATGTGTCATTAAAGGGGTTGTAAAGGAAAACATTTTTTTTTTCATAATAAGCATCCTTTACATGCAGACATTCCTCTTTTCACTTCCTCATTGTTCGTTTTTGCTCAGAAGTTGCTCTATTTCTTCTCTGTTCTGTTCACTTCCTGCTTGTCTGATTTTACTGACCACAGTGAAGGGAGACTTTACTGCGGTGGTCAGTAACGTGCTCGCCCCCTCCTGGGAACTACATCTGTGTGGCAGGACGCTCTCTACGTGTTAGAGACTTCAAGGAGGTGTGAAATACTGGGTGTGCCGCAATTCATACTGGGCAATGTAGTTCTTACATGAACAAGTGATACAAACCAGGAAGTGAATGAGAGAACAAAAACTAAAATGCCGGAGGTGATATAGATGAAGGAATTTAATAGGTATTTACTCGTTGGTTAACAGAATCATTACACTATTCTGTCTGTCTACCTTGCAGACATTAATTTTAGGCAAAAAAAATGTTTCCTTTACAATTCCTTTAAGATGAATGTAATCTACATTTTGTAATGACAGATTACATTTTATTATTATTTCATGTTAATAGAAAGATCATAAAATGTATATATTTATTTGAATTCAATTAGGCACATTTCTATAACATAAAAAAAAAAAATGACACACAGGGTTACAGTATATATAGAGTGAAATATTATGAATTGTTTGTTTTACACCTTCTGAACAGTTACGTAAATAAAATTATCTTTATGATTAATTTCCACTTGCTTAGGCAGGAGTCACATTTTAGAGCAGTTAATCAAGTGAGTGTCGTGATCTTAATGTCCACTAAACCTGGCTGCCTAGATACTCTTCCTGGTGCCAAAGAGCTGGTTTCCCAGTAAATGGCTAGACCTCAGTCCTGCATTCAGCTCAGCTGTAAATAAAAATCTGTATTAATGGTGCGTAGAGATGTATAGAACGGTTCGCCGGCGAACAGTTCCCACCGAACATCGCTTGTTCGCGTTCGCCGGCGAACATATGCAATCATTGAGCAAACTTTGACCCTGTACCTCACAGTCAGCAGACACATTCCAGCCAATCAGCAGCATACCCTCCCTCCCTGACCCTCCCACCTCTAGGGCAGCATCCATTTTAGATTCATTCTGAACCTGCAGTTTTAGTGAGAGGAGGGACAGTGTTGCTGCTGCTGATTTTATAGGGAAAGCGATAGCTAGGCCAGTGTACTCCAGTCCTGAAAGACTCATCTGATCTCTGCTGTTAGAACAGCGTCCTGACAGCACCCCAAACAGCCCTTTTTAGGGCTAATCAATCAGTGTGTTTTTTTTCTCTCTAATCTGTGCTGCGTGGTTTACAGAGAGAGACAGAGAGAGAGAGAGAGTAATTTTTTGGAGTTAGATAGGGCAGACAGGCAGGCAGGCTAGTCAGTTAGAGTTACAGTGTGTAGAGGATATATATGCATTCCAGGTTTTGTATATATATTTATACACTGTATTGAGTTTAGGTAGACTAGAGGTGCAGGGTGCTGTGTAATATAAAGGGGTCCAGTGGTGCAGGGTGCTATATAAAGGGGCCCAGAGCTGTGGGGTGCTGTGTAATGTAAGGTGCCCAGGCTCATAGCGTAAACTGTGCCCACCTGTCCAGTGTCACATCTCATCTATATTTTGTTGGCACAGTTGATAACATATAAGAACAAAATTCACTGCAATACATAAAAGTAGTCATTTGTCTGCCAGGGTGTCTTTGGCTCACAGGGTAAACTGTGCCCACCTGCCCAGTGCCACATCTCATCTAAATTTTGTTGGCACAGTTGATAACATATAAGAACAAAATTCACTGCAATACAGAATAGTAGTCATTTGTCTGCCAGGGTGTCTTTGGCTCACAGGGTAAACTGTGCCCACCTGTCCAGTGCCACATCTTATCTATATTTTGTTGGCACAGTTGATAACATATAAAAACAAAATTCACTGCAATACATAATAGTAGTCATTTGTCTGCCAGGGTGTCTTTGGCTGACACTTCGCCACTCTGAGGATCAATGAACCCCTTGACTACTGGGTGTGCAGGCTTGACCTGTGGCCTGAGCTATCCCAATTTGCGATACAACTTCTGGCCTGCCCCGCTTCGAGTGTCCTTTCAGAAAGGACCTTCAGTGCAGCAGGAGATATTGTCACTGAGAAGAGAAGTCGCCTAGGTCAAAAAAGTCTAGATTACCTCACCTTTATTAAGATGAATGAGGCATGGATCCCGAAGGGACTGACAGTGGGCGATACATTTGACTAAAAAAGGCCTGATGAGATGAGCTGCCTTGGGCTAAAAATGGTCCACATGCTGCTGTATTTTATCTCTGCATGGCGGATGACTTGCGTGACTAGGGTTCCAGCGGCAATGTTTTAGTGCACTTTCTGCCTGGAAAACATCAAGCTTTCTGGCCGCTGCTACAGCAGCGGCTGCAATAATACCTACTTTTTCAGGCATGTGTACATGCCTAATTTTTCTGGCCTCTGGTGCTGTACTGTGGCTGCAAAACCAAAAAAAGGCACATACATGTGTCAATTCTTAACCGACAGTAATTACAGTCTGTAACCCTAACCCTGTCTGTAACCCTAACCCTATCTGTAATCCTAACCCTGTCTGTAACCCTAACCCTATCTGTAACACTAACCCTATCTGTAACCCTAACCCTGTCTGTAACCCTAACCCTATCTGTAACCCTAACCCTGTCGGTAACCCTAACCCTATCTGTAACCCTAACCCTTTCTGTAAGTTAAAGACAGGGTTAGGGTTACAAATAGGGTTAGGGTTACAGACAGGGTTAGGGTTAGGGTTACAGATAGGGTAAGGTTAGGGTTACAGATAGGGTTAGGGTTACAGCCAGGGTTAGGGTTATGGTTACAGATAGGGTTAGGGTTACAGACAGGGTTAGGGTTAGAGATAGGGTTAGGGTCTGTAACCCTAACCCTATCTGTAACCCTAAACCTAACCCTTACACTACCTGATCGATACAACATCATACCTGATGTTTTAAAGCATGTTATTCCAAACAATTTAGGAATGTTAGGTGATTTATGCCCTTTAAGGATTAAAAACGAATTCTGCGACAACTACGTAATTTTCCATGGGAGTTTTGCCATGGATCCCCCTCCGGCATGCCACAGTCCAGGTGTTAGTCCCCTTGAAACAACTTTTCTATCACTATTGTGGCCAGAAAGAGTCCCTGTGGGTTTTAAAATTCGGGGGGGGGGGGGGGCATCATTTTAAGGTCATCCATGCTCGGTCCCTTTTTGACAATGTCATGAAGGGGAGGGGCTTAGTTATTATCACATAAATCGCAGGCATGCAAAGGTTTAAGAAACCTGATGCAACTATCAAGCAACTAGGAACTTTGAATAACAATTTTATAAAAAAATTGTGTTCCCCCCCCAAGGAAATAACAACCCCCAGGATCAGTGCCAGTTTCTGCAATAACAATATCCAGCTTTACTGTCAGTTTCTGCAATAAAAATCGCAATAAAAATCACAGGTCAGGGCAGCAGCACAGTGCTGCCCTGACCTGTGGAGAGGTGAAAGAGGCAGAGGAGGAGGACACAGCACACTGATGATGTGGAGAAGTATGGTGGACAGAGCACATCAGTCTCTGTCCCCTTAAGACACAGCTTCAGCCTCCCGGCTCCCAGTAATGTCCTCCTCTCACTCAGTCCCCTTATATCCCCCCAGTTTTACTCTCCTCCTCACCCCTGCTCAGTGCTTAGCTCCTCCGCCTATAACGAGTGCATGCACTCAGACATCGAGTCCACGGGTCCCGTGGGCAAAGTCACGCGGAGTACGCCCGCCGCACTGATTCTTAAAGGGGACATACAGGTACGCCCATTTGCCTACCGCTGCTATTCTGCCAACGTATATCGCCGTGCAGCAGTCGGAAAGTGGTTAATAGAATTATGTCAGGCCACCCCCCTCTATCTCCTCCACCCACAGGCACTTACAGGACAGCATGACAGCATATACGTATGGGTAGGCTCCGCCCCCCTGCCCAATAATACGATGGGTTATATTATAAAAGTAGGTCTCCTCCCTGCCTGCAGTATTCTTGTAACTTAGTATCACTGTGAAGCCGTTTTTTACATGTTCATTCATTTATTTTATTTTTTCAGGGGGGGGGGGGGGGCTATATGCTGTCATGCTTGCATCAGGAAAGGAAAATTACCATCAGGTGAGTATAAAATGTTCCCCTTTTCCTGACACAGCATGACAGCATATACGTATGGGATGTACCAAATCACCAGACAACAAGGCTGGGTACTGCTCGAGTGTTTAAGAGGATTAGATTTATCCCGACTAACGACTGAGATGTATTGTAGTTAAGACTTCTGGGTTCATAAGAATGGACCCCTAACGTGTTGAATGTAGACAAGGTCGTAGTTTACATTTTAACTCTGGAGGAACTATTTTGGAGCTCCGTCAATAGATGCGCAACAAGTTTGGAAGAGCTGTCTCTGCACTCATCTGATGGATTTGTCCTAGTCATATAAGTTTTGACTAACTTGATCCTCACAACTGAAATTGTCTTCGTTGGACAGTGAGATTGTTCTTTTCCGATGCCGTTAGGCCTGATGAGTTTATCGTTTTCCTCCTAGAAGAAGGGCCAATTCTATGTCTCGCTTCAACTTTGAATCTATTTTCAATGTCTGTGGAACTTTAGTTTGGATATGCCAGAAGGATGATGTTCTAACCCAGGTTGCAAAGATACCAACCTTTGTATAGTGTTGAGGAAAAGACTAGAGCCATTTTGCCTGACAATTTCAGCAACAAGGTAGTTTATGATTTGACACTTGGATGTTTGAGATCCTTCTAGACCTATTTGCCAAAAAGAATACTTATTCTATGTTGGTTCCTTGGTGGTGCTGCAGGGGTTAAGTGTTCCCTAGGAAGTGATTCTTACTGTTAGGGGGCGTGGCTACACGTGACACGTCACTGATGACCGTTTCCATCAGTGACAGTGTCACTAGGCTTTTCACAATACGAGCACTGTATTTCCTAAAATCCTAACTCGGTCTGCGAGTGTTGTCTTGAAAAACAAGGCCTGAGGTGGGGGGGGGGGGGGGGCTCAGGCGCCGATTGTAAACGGCTGGAAAGGCCCGAGGACAGTTCGGCTGACCTTGACCAAACCCTGGAAAGGCTCATGAACGGAGTCTTTCCAAGGTTTGCCAAGGTCAGCCGAACTGTCCTCGGGCCTTTTCCGGACGTTTTCAAGGCTCTCCGGCACCCCCCACCTCTGACCGTATGCGTTATTGCATGCCATTGAAGTCAATGCAGAACAAATTATTTTCATTTCTATTGACTTCAATGGGGTAACTCGTTCTGATATGCGAGTACTTTGGGTTACGAGCATTCTCCTGGAACGGATTATGCTCGTAACCCAAGGTTCCGCTGTATTTCAGTTATCTTGCAAACCTGGCCTGTTAGTGGGTCTTGAGGACAGGGTTGATGACCACTGATTTAAAGGACGGGATCTTGACATTGGTATGTTTTTTTTCCAGTTCTTTTCATTGAACAAAGATATACACGTAGGATTTCATTGAGAACTTTTTTTTCACTAAAGCCAATTTATGTGTTTTTTTTTTTTTCTAGATGTGAACTTACATTAATTATACTATGAACAATACCACTGAAGAAAACAATAACACTAATTCCAGTCTGCATTTAGTGAAGGCAACTTTCTACCTTCTGGACTTCCTCATCTGCTGTTTTTTCACCATCCTCATTACACAGACTATCTGGAGAGACAGTGCACTGAAGAAAGAAGTGAGATTCTTCCTCTTATGCCACCACTTGATGTGTTTGACTTTGTTCTTTTTGACAGGAACCATTTTTAACTTTCTTCGAGCACTCCAAGTCAACGCACCAGCCATTGTGTGCTGGATCATTTTTGCAGTGCAGATAACACTTGGAAGGGGAGTCCTCATTAGTCTTGCCTTAATGGCATTGAACACTTGTATTGCTGTTTGCTGGCCATTAAACTATCAGGCGTTTGCACATTCAGTGAAACGTAAAATAGTTGCATGCTTATGGATTATTTCACTTTTTGATCCCACCATTTCCGTGATATATGAAATTATCGCAAAAGGTCCAAAACACTCTGTCCGGCTGGATCCATCTTGCCCGACAACTTTATCAGGCCTTCTACCAAGAGTAGCTGCAATTGTTTTTGTTATCATTTTAGTCATTCTAATCGTAGGATCCTATGTCGCTATATATAGAGAGGGTAAGCGTGCAGGACATTTTACTAAGTCGAATAAATATGCCAGGAGAACTATATTTATTCATGGACTACAGATTGCTCTTCATATCATCCCAACGTTTCTGGTCATTGCATTGCATAAAGAAAAAACTGTATACCTAATGCTGGATTTGGTTAGTTTTATTATTTTTTCATTTGCTCAGTGTGCCAGTCCTATAGTGTATGGACTGAGATGTAAAGAATTAAAAGACAAATTTGTCGAAAGATATCTTTGACGTGTAAAAACAGTTGTCGGCAACAGGAAATAACTATAGTAGATGAACTATTAACTGATTAAAATTTGATACATTTTTATTTTTGGGTTTAATACCTGTTTAAGTGATCTAAATATGTCTGTTATTACCTTGACTCATCTGTTTTCCAGTAGGACATGGGGTGTCAGAAAGCAGACAACTAGCTCTACACTCACTGTTTCCCTGGACTTTTAGGCTCGGTTCACACATGTCCAGCCACAGTTTCAACGCAATTTTTAAAAGGAGTGCGGGCAATTTTATTCATCGGTTCAGGTGTGGTTTTTACATGAAATTGCACCTGAACCAAACTGAAAAACACACAGGACTCTTTTTTAAAACCCATTGTGGCCGGCCTGCAGATATGTGAACTGGTTCCATAGAGAAGGCTGGCGGTTCACATGTCATACAAATTGGATGCGGTTCAAAATGCATCCAATTCACATATACACTATGGGCCAGATTCAGGTAGAGTTAGGCTGGAGTATCAGTGATACTCCAGCCTAACTCTCACTTTGAGCCGGCGTTTCTGTTTTCTGTAGTCAGAAAACAAGAAACGCCGGGTTGGAGTTACTATACGAGCGGCGTAATTTTATTTCGCCGTCGTATGGTAACTGCAATTTTAAAAATGGCGCTGGGGGCGTTCCCGCTGATTAACGCCGAGAATATGTTAATCAGCGAGAATGGGCAATTCACGATCGTATTCGGGCCCGACGCAGTGACTTTCCGACGTTTCCGTAAGAGATACGCGGCGTAAAGAAATACATGCCCCCTAGGTGGAGTATCCTATGTTAAGTATGGCCGTCGTCATCGGGTCGAAAAAAAAAAATTTGAGTCGTTTGCGTAAAACGTCCGTGAATGGGGATTGACGTCATTGACGTTCACTGACAGAATTTGGAGCATGCGCACTGACAGTCGACGCATGCGCAGTACGTTCGCCGCGGGATCCCGCCTAGTTATAATAATACACGCCCCCTACCCGCCCAATTTGAATTCCGCCGGCTCATTTTCGCTACGCCGCCGCAACTTTAGGAGCAAGTGCTTTGTGAATAACAGCACTTGCTCCTAAAGTTTCGCCGGAGTAACGTAAATGAGAAACGTTACTCCAACTTAAAGATCCGCCCATCTACCTGAATCTGGCCCTATATTGTCCAAAGTAACGGGACACCTGCCTTTACACACACATGAACTTTAATGGCATCTTAGTCTGTGGGGTTCAATATTGAATTGGCCCACCCTTTGCAGCATTTGTGAGGTCAGGCACCGATGTGGACGATGAGGCCTGGCTCAAAGTCTCCACTAGAATTTATCCCAAAGGTATATCGGGTTGAGGTCAGGACTAGTCAAGTTTCTCCACCCCAAACTCGCTCATCTATGTCTTTATGGACCTTGCTTTGTGCACTGGTGCACAGTCATGTTCGAACAGGGGGGGAGGGTCATCTCCAAACTGTTCCCACAAAGTTGGGAGCTTGAAATTGTCCAATATGTCTCAGAATGCTGAAGCCTTAAGAGTTCACCTTCATTTGAACTAAGGGGACAACGCATCCCCTGAAAAACAACCCCACACCATAATCCCCCCTCCACCAAATGATTTGGACCCGTGCACAAAGCAAGGTCCATAAAGACATGGATAAGCTAGTTTGGACTGGAGGAACTTGACCTTAACCTGATAGACCATCTTTGGGATGAATTAGAGCGGAGACTTCGAGCTAGGTCCTATTGTCCACATCAGTGACCTCACAAATGCATAGACACACTCCTAAACCTTGTGGACAGCCTTCCTAGATGAGTTGAAGCTGTTACAGCTAAAAAGGGTGGGCTAACTCAATATTGAACCCTACAGACTAAAGCCTCATACACGCGATCAGATTTTCCACAGACAAAGCATAGGACTTTTGTCCGAAGGGCGTTGGCCAGGAATTTGTCTTGCATACAGACTGCACACAATTGTCGGCCAACAAACACGAAACTATGTGGTCTTTCCGCTCTTTAGTGCCACCCTTTGGGCACCTTCTGCTAATGTCGTGCTTGGTGAGCATTGATTCCGAGCATGCTTGTTTGTACTTTTGTCCGATGGATTTGTGTACACATGATTAGAAAATCCAACAACACACAATTGTTGGCGGAAAATTTAAAAGCATGCTTTCCAAAATTGTCCATGGAAAATCCGACAATTGCCCAATGGAGCATACAAACGGTCGGATTTTAAGCTAACAGCCTGTCATCACACAGTTTCCATCAGAAAAACTGATCGTGTGTACAAGGCTTAAGACTGGGATGCCAATAAAGTTCATATGCGTGTAAAGGCAGGTGTCCCAATACTTTTGACAATATAGTGTATGTGAACAAAGCCTTAAGCTTTGTCAAGCCAGACGATATTCATAAACTCCAGTCCTAAATGTTGAGTTAAAGAGCCCCTGCCAAACTACAAGCAGCACATAAAAGAATATTAGTAATATTTACTAGTCCAGTGGACAATAATTGGCAGACGCTTCTGGGTATGTTAGCTGCCAACTTCCTATGTGACTGGTTGCACCCAATGGCCACTATGTCACCACTGTGTCTTGCAGTGATACAACAGTCAGTAGGTGGAACCACAGTGCACAGTGCAGAATCCAATATGCTCACAATGTCAGATTTCAATAGCGGCCTTAGCTCTGCAAGATTTGAGTCACCGCCTGCCAAACTGGTAAGCAATACTAATATTCTTTGACAAGCTGCATGGAATTAAACCTTTATTGTCCTGCAACATGGTCTAGCTTTAATTCTGAGGCCTTTTCCATTTTGACGTGCTGGAGCTTTTAAAGCCATCTCAACTAGCTAATTTATATTTGAAGAAGCACTTTAGGATAAACTGCACAGCCTTGCAGAGAACAAATTGAGAGGCCTTGACATAAATAAACAGAATAGATAAAAAAAATTGGAAGAAGAAATAAATCTTTTTTAAATGATCAGTGGCATATGGCTGCTTCAAGTCGCACTCTTGGATTGAAAAACAAACCTTTACTTTGCTATAATTACTTGCTAAAAGATGTACAGAAAAAAACACCAAATATTGCTTTGTGCCAATTGTATATCTAAATATAGTATTAAGCCGCGTACACACGATCAGTCCATCCGACGAGAACGGTCCGAAGGACCGTTTTCATCGGTTAACCGACAAAGCCGACTGACGATCTGATGTGCTTACACACCATCGGTTAAAAAACCTATCGTGTCAGAACGCGGGTGCGTGACGTAAAACACATGACGTGCTGAAAAACAAAGTTCAATGCTCCAAGCATGCGTCGGCTTGATCCTGAGCATGCGCGGCCTTTTGATCGATGCCTTTGCATACTAACGATCGGTTTTGACCCATTGGTCAGGCGTCCATCGGTCCAATTTTTAAGCAAGTTCTTGTTTTTGGACCGAAGGACAATGACCGATGGGGCCTACAACGATCGGTTTGGACGATGAAACTTCAGTCCGTTTTCATCGGTTTTTGACCGTATGTGTGTATGCGGCTTAAATAGGGTATTTATGGTAAAGGAAGACAGACACAGGTAGTAAACCTATTAATAAATAAAGAAGAGTGAATAAATATGTCAGAAAGATTAAGAAAAAGATTATAATAGCAATAAACAAGTGAAATTGAAAAAAATATATTCTAAAAGGTATTTTATTAGTTTTTCCAATAAGGATAACCAATCATCAGACAGGGTACATATCATTCCGACAACAAATGTTCGATGTGAGCTTTTGGTTGGATATTTAGACCGTGTGTAGGCTCCATCGGACACTTGCTGTCGGAATTTCCGGCTCTCTGCTTCTCAATTGAAATTAAAGTGTATTTCCACATTTTCAGCCAAATTGGGATAAACGCCTACTTTATATTTGTTGTCATTCACACAACATAACTTAGAAAATAATAATACATTGCAGCTTACATTTTTTTAACTGTTCTATTCTGGACCCCCAGCAGGCAAGGACAAATCCTACATAGTTCTCTTTGTTTATGAAGGGGCTGGGGGCAGCTGTGCTTGCCATGGTTAATCTGCACTGCGCAGGCAGATATTAATTATCAATTTTAACTAGATTTGAACACTGTCTGTCCTTACAATGAGGTATAGTTGTAAAAGCTAGGCTTCTTGTATGGCAGTGTTTCTCAACTCCAGTCCTCATGGCACCCCAACAAGTCATGTTTTCAAGCTTTCCATTATCTTGCACAGGTGATTTGATCAGTTTCACTGCCTTAGTAATTACCACAGCTTTGTTTCATCTGAAGGAATTCCTGAAAACATGACCTGTTGGGGCGCCTTGAGGACTGGAGTTGAGAAACACTATTGTATGGTATTGAGGACAGACTTGGGACAGGCTCACTCTAACATTGTTCAAGAAACTTTGCAGTCAACCATGACATCTCCTTCTGAGAAACATCTAAAAAAAAAATTGAAATATTTGTAAAACATTTTTAAGCATGTTGTGGGAAGGGGAACACAAAACAAACTTATAGGCCTGGATTCACGTAGCACTTACGCCGACGTATCTACAGATACGCCGCGTAAGTACAAATGTACGCTGTCCTATCTATGCGCCGGACCCACAAACTAAGTTACGAAAAAAATA
>JAJQKJ010000419.1:155000-250722 GCA_029574335.1 Rana kukunoris | reverse complement strand
AAACAAAACCGAGATTTGGAGAACAAGTGCACATATGGAACGGTCTACACTGCTCAGTCATGAGATGGCGGCAGAAATTCTTTAAGATTGGCAGAAATTCACAAAAGTGACTCCAGAGGATTAACCTCCATGTAGCTACTTTGAAAAGGAAGGGATGAGAGCATTACATCAAAGCTATCTAGATTTGAAACAAGATGAACATACGGAACAAAAATGGCGGTGAAAGGTATAAATCTATAAATAATAAATTAATGATGTTGTTCTAAACGTATATATGTTACTGTATTTGTATTTAATTTTATGTCCATGCTTACACATTATTTTTAAAACCCTAAAGCAGTATTTTTTTATTGCACCCTGGTGCAAGTTTACAATTTTTATGCTGGTTGTTGTATGATCCCTTTTAAGCTAACTACTCTCCAATAGCCTACATGACATTAGTTGACCTGCTGTGGGCCAAATGCATTTTTGAAAGTATATCTTATAAAAGAACTGATGATTGTGAATTCTAGAGTACACAATAGTTATCTCTGGCTCTTAAATGTGTCTGCGGCAATCAGGAACAAGAAGCTTGTGACCCCCACATTAAGCCTGAACTCACTTAGTGAGCAGAGTGTATTCCTGGAGATTTTGAAGTGATTTTCCTGGATTTTTACAGGTCTATTAGAGACTTTTTACAGTTTACAAGTGTATCAATCTTCAGGAGATTGTTATCTGGTCTGGACAAGGGGAAGACAGCAATATTATATGAGGAAATGGTTTTTCAGGTAGGTAAACATGCACGTGAAAAAAAACATTCAAAACACACATCTAGATTACAGGTGCTCCTTTTGAAGTATATGGGACCAAAAATATGTAAATAGGCCCATAAAAAGTTAATTTCAAGTTTTTTTGAGCATTGGGCGTAGAGATGTAGCAACTGAGCATACTGAGATACAGTGTGAACAAGAACAATTAGAAAGAATGGGATTTTACATGGAAGGTGTGGTCTGGCATAGAAAATTAGTAGAAAAATGCACAAGTGTGAATGGTGGCTAATGTCATAAAACTATCTAGATTCAAAAATTCCAGGTAAAAAGTACTTTGAGGACAGAAGCTGAAACTGAATCAATTAACCACATTTGTCTTCAGTTAATAAGGTGGGCAAGCAAATGCTGCCTTGGTTTGGGTGCTATTTAAAAAACGCATTGATTCTCTTACTTCATCTTCCACTTTTGCTAACCTAACATTTAGATTATGTTCATTCTATTTACTCCAGACTGGTTCTCTTACAGTGCCTGCCGCCGAGAATGTGTTTATAGCACGACAGCATCGCGCTGATTCTCGGCGACAGGCTGCCGACATCTCGCACTCGCTGGAATAGTAAAAGCACATTCCAGCGAGTTGCGTCATAGAAGCGACGGGGATCTGACGTGGATTCCGCCAATTCTACACGTGGGCGGAGTTTGTTATGATCCTGAGAAGGAAGTCCCGCCGGATTTTAAATAAAAATCCGGCATGGGTTCCCCCCTCAGGAGCATAACGGGCCCTTAGGTCTGGTATGGTTGTAAGGAGACCCCCCCTACGCCGAAAAAAACGGCGTGGGGGTCCCCCCACAATCCATACCAGACCGTATCCAAAGCACGCCGGCCGGCCGGTCAGGAGGGAGTGGGGGGCGAGCGAGCGCCCCCCCTCCTGAGCGCACCGGGCAGCATGCCCTCAACATGGGGGGTCAGGTGCTCTGGGGCAGGGGCGCACTGCGGCCCCCCACCCCAGAGCACCCTGTCCCCATGTTGATGAGGACAGGGCCCCCTTCCCGACAACCCTGGCGTTGGTTGTCGGGGTATGCGGGTGGGAGGCTTATCGGAATCTGGAAGCCCCCTTTAATAAGGGGGCCCCCAGATACCGGCCCCCCACCCTAAGTGAATGAGTATGGGGTACATTGTACCCTACCCATTCACCTGCAAGAAAAGTGTAAACACAAATAAACCACACAGTGTATTGAAATATTTTATTTAGTTGGCCGCCGGGGGGTGGGGGTGTGTATGATCGCTTTTATAAAAGCGCCCCCCTCCGGCGGGCTTCTGCGGGGGGGGTGGGTGCCGCTGTTCTTCACCGCCGTCTGGTTCTTTCCGCCGCCGGGGGGGGCGCTTTGATAAAAGGCCACCACCCGGCGGGCTTCCTTCGACATCTTCGGTGGCGGGGGGTCTTCTCCCACTCTCCGGGGTCTTCTCCCACTCTCCGGGGTCTTCTCCGGCTCTCCGGGGGTCTTCTCCGCTCTCCGGGGGTCTTCTTCTTCTTCGGACTCGCCGCCGCTATCTTCGTGTGTTAGCTCAATTACTGGCGGCGGCGAGTCCCCTCTTCTGTGACGTCTTCTTCTTCTTCTCTTCTCCAGATGTTGACGCGACGCTTCCTTCCACTGTTATGGCTGGCACGCGGCTCGCAGCGAGTTATATAGGCCTGTCTTGTGACGTCGCAGTCCCATCATGCTCCGGTAGGTAGCTCATCAACATGGGGACAGGGTGCTCTGGGGTGGGGGGCCGCAGTGCGCCCCCTGCCCCAGAGCACCTGACCCCCCCATGTTGAGGGCATGCTGCCCGGTACGGCTCAGAAGGGGGGGGGGGCGCTCTCTCGCCCCCCACTCCCTCCTGACCGGCCGGCCGGCGTGCTTTGGATACGGGTCTGGTATGGATTGTGGGGGGACCCCACACGCCGTTTTTTTCGGCGTAGGGGGGGTCTTCTTACAACCCATACCAGACCTAAGGGCCCGTTATGCTCCTGAGGGGGGAACCCATGCCGGATTTTTATTTAAAATCCGGCGGGGACTTCCTTCTCAGGATTCATAACAAACTCCGCCCACGTGTAGAATTGGCGGGAATCCGCGTCGGATCCCCGTCGCTTCTATGACGGCTTTGTCTCCATCGCGGCAAGCCAGCTCGGCGCTGGCTCCCGCGATGGGGCTCGCAAGTGCTCAATCTCGCCGAGAAAGGGAGCGAGATTGACACAATATCGCGGTCAACCACTGTACTTCATCTTCCACTTTTGCTAATCTTACATTTAGATTATATTCATTCTATTTTCTCCAGATTGATTCTCTTACTTCATCTTCCACTTTTGGTAATCTAACATTTAGATTATGTTCATTCTATTTACTCCAGATTGATTCTCTTACTTCAACTTCCACTTTTGCTAACCTAACATTTAGATTATGTTCATTCTATTTACTCCAGATTGATTCTCGTACTTCATCTTCCACTTCTGCTAACCTTACATTTAGATTATGTTCATTCTATTTACTCCAGATTGATTCTCTTACTTCATCTTCCACTTTTGCTAACCTAACATTTAGATTATGTGTATGCTATTTATTCCAGATTGATTCTCTTACTTCATCTTCCACTTTTGCTAACCTAACCTTTAGATTGTGTTCATTCTATTTACTCCAGATTGATTCTCTTACTTCATCTTCCACTTTTGCTAACCTAACATTTGGATAATGTTCATTCTATTTACTCCAGATTGATTCTCTTACTTCATCTTCCACTTTTGCTAACCTAACATTTAGATTATGTTCATTCTATTTACTCCAGATTGATTCTCTTACTTCATCTTCCACTTTTGCTAACCTAACATTTAGATTATGTTCATTCTATTTACTCCAGATTGATTATCTTACTTCATCTTACACTTTTGCTGACCTTACATTTAGATTATGTTCATTCTATTTACTCCAGATTGATTATCTTACTTCATCTTCCACTTTTGCTAACCTTACATTTAGATTATGTTCATTCTATTTACTCCAGATTCATTCTCTTACTTCATCTTCCACTTTTGGTAATCTAACATTTAGATTATGTTCATTCTATTTACTCCAGATTGATTCTCTTACTTCATCTTCCACGTTTGCTAACCTAACATTTAGATTATGTTCATTCTATTTACTCCAGATTGATTCTCTTACTTCATCTTCCACGTTTGCTAACCTAACATTTAGATTATGTTCATTCTATTTACTCAAGATTGATTCTCTTACTTCATCTTCCACTTTTGCTAACCTTACATTTAGATTATGTTCATTCTATTTACTCCAGATTGATTCTCTTACTTCATCTTCCACTTTTGCTAACCTAACATTTAGATTATGTGTATGCTATTTATTCCAGATTGATTCTCTTACTTCATCTTCCACTTTTGCTAACCTAACATATAGATTGTGTTCATTCTATTTACTCCAGATTTATTCTCTTACTTCATCTTCCACTTTTGCTAACCTAACATTTGGATTATGTTCATTCTATTTACTCCAGATTGATTCTCTTACTTCATCTTCCACTTTTGCTAACCTTACATTTAGATTATGTTCATTCTATTTACTCCAGATTGATTATCTTACTTCATCTTACACTTTTGCTAACCTTACATTTAGATTATGTTCACTCTATTTACTCCAGATTGATTCTCTTACTTCATCTTCCACTTTTGGTAATCTAACATTTAGATTATGTTTTTCTATTTACTCCAGATTGATTCTCTTACTTCATCTTCCACTTTTGCTAACCTAATATTTCGATTATGTTCATTCTATTTACTCCAGATTTATTCTCTTACTTCATCTTCCACTTTTGCTAACCTAACATTTGGATTATGTTCATTCTATTTACTCCAGATTGATTCTCTTACTTCATCTTCCACTTTTGCTAACCTTACATTTAGATTATGTTCATTCTATTTACTCCAGATTGATTATCTTACTTCATCTTCCACTTTTGCTAACCTAACATTTAGATTATGTGTATGCTATTTATTCCAGATTGATTCTCTTACTTCATCTTCCACTTTTGCTAACCTAACATTTAGATTGTGTTCATTCTATTTACTCCAGATTGATTCTCTTACTTCATCTTCTACTTTTGCTAACCTAACATTTGGATTATGTTCATTCTATTTACTCCAGATTGATTCTCTTACTTCATCTTCCACTTTTGCAAACCTTACATTTAGATTATGTTCATTCTATTTACTCAGATTGATTATCTTACTTCATCTATCACTTTTGCTAACCTTACATTTAGATTATGTTCACTCTATTTACTCCAGATTGATTCTCTTACTTCATCTTTCCACTTTTGTAATCTAACATTTAGATTATGTTTTTCTATTTACTCCAGATTGATTCTCTTACTTCATCTTCCACTTTTGCTAACCTAATATTTCGATTATGTTCATTCTATTTACTCCAGATTTATTCTCTTACTTCATCTTCCACTTTTGCTAACCTAACATTTGGATTATGTTCATTCTATTTACTCCAGATTGATTCTCTTACTTCATCTTCCACTTTTGCTAACCTTACATTTAGATTATGTTCATTCTATTTACTCCAGATTGATTATCTTACTTCATCTTACACTTTTGCTAACCTTACATTTAGATTATGTTCACTCTATTTACTCCAGATTGATTCTCTTACTTCATCTTCCACTTTTGGTAATCTAACATTTAGATTATGTTTTTCTATTTACTCCAGATTGATTCTCTTACTTCATCTTCCACTTTTGCTAACCTAATATTTCGATTATGTTCATTCTATTTACTCCAGATTTATTCTCTTACTTCATCTTCCACTTTTGCTAACCTAACATTTAGATTATGTTTATGCTATTTACTCCAGATTGATTCTCTTACTTCATCTTCCACGTTTGCTAACCTAACATTTAGATTATGTTCATTCTATTTACTCCAGATTGATTCTCTTACTTCATCTTCCACTTTTGCTAACCTTACATTTAGATTATGTTCATTCTATTTACTCCAGATTGATTCTCTTACTTCATCTTCCACTTTTGCTAACCTAACATGTAGATTATGTGTATGCTATTTATTCCAGATTGATTCTCTTACGTCATCTTCCACTTTTGCTAACCTAACATTTATATTATGTTCATTCTATTTACTCCAGATTGACTCTCTTACTTCATCTTACACTTTTGCTAACCTAACATTTGGATTATGTTCATTCTATTTACTCCAGATTGATTCTCTTACTTCATCTTACACTGTTGCTAACCTAACATTTAGATTATGTTTATTCTATTTACTCCAGATTGATTCTCTTACTTCATCTTATACTTTTGCTAACCTAACATTTAGATTATGTTCATTCTATTTACTCCAGATTGATTCTCTTACTTCATCTTACACTTTTGCTAACCTAACATTTAGATTATGTTCATTCTATTTACTCCAGATTGATTATCTTACTTCATCTTACACTTTTGCTAACCTTACATTTAGATTATGTTCATTCTATTTACTCCAGATTGATTATCTTACTTCATCTTACACTTTTGCTAACCTTACATTTAGATTATGTTCATTCTATTTACTCCAGATTGATTCTCTTACTTCATCTTACACTTTTGCTAACCTAACATTTAGATTATGTTCATTCTATTTACTCCAGATTGATTCTCTTACTTCATCTTACACTTTTGCTAACCTAACATTTAGATTAAGTTTATGCTATTTACACCAGATTGATTCTCTTACTTCATCTTCAACTTATGCATACTTACCTACTGTCCCAGATTTCCCAGGACATTCAGGGGATTTTGACCCTTTTCCCGGATTTCACAATTCCTGGGAAATGTCCCGGGAAATCCTTGTTTTCCCTATTTTTTGCTGTCGCTAGAGGTCTGCGGCCTATTTACGTAAAGAAAATGCACTTTGCACTACAAGTGCACTTGAAAGTGCACTGAAGGTGCACTTTTAAGTGCAGTCGCTCTAAATCAGAAGGGGACATGCAATCAAAATAAAAAACAGCATTTTAGCTTGCACATGATTGGATGATAAAATCAGCAGAGCTTCCCCTCATTTCAGAGCTTCCCCTCAGATCTACAGCGATTTACAGCAACTGCACTTACAAGTGCACTTGTAGTGCAAAGTGGATTTTCCTTTAGTAAATCAACCCCTATGTCTCCTCACGGCCACCATTTTCCCCAAAACCACACAACAAACAGGAGACCGGGGCTGCTGCCAATAGAAATTGAGCTGTGGCACCGCCAATCTCGCACCCCGTGCCGTCTGTCTGTGACCTGATGGGTGGCGCCGCAGCTCAATTGCTATTGGCAGCCTTCCAGCTATGTTTGCCCCACTCTGTTTAGTAATGGCTGTGGAGAGAGTCTCCGCTGCTGGGGGATACCTGATGTAAGGAAAGGGGGCTCTATTGGGGGATGTCTGATGTAAGGGAGGACTCCGCTGGCAATGCCTGATGTAAAAGGGGACTCCGCTGGCAATGCCTGATGTAAGGGGGGACTCTGCTGGCAATGCCTGATGTAAGGGGGACTCCGCTGGCAATGCCTGATGTAAAGGGGGACTCCACTGGCAATTGCCTGATGTAAGTGGGGACTCTGCTGGCAGTGCCTGATATAAAGGGGGACTCTTCTGGCAGTGCCCTGATCTAAAGGGGGACTCCGTTGGGAATGCCTGATGTAAGGGGGTACTCCGCTGGCAATGCCTGATGTAAGGGGGGGACTCCGCTGGCAATGCTGATGTAAGTGAGGACTCCGCTGGCAGTGCCTGATGTAAAAGGGGACTCCGCTGGCAATGCCTGATGTAAGGGGGGACTCCGCTGGCAATGCCTGATGTAAGGGGGGATTCTGCTGGCAATGCCTGATGTAAGGGGGACTCCCCTGGCAATTCCTGATGTAAGGAGGGACTCCTCTGGCAATGCCTGATGTAAGGGGTGACTCAGCTGGCAATGCCTGATGTAAGGGGGACTTCGCTAGGAATGCCTGATGGTATGGAGGGACTCTGCTGGGAATGCCTGATGTAAGGGGGACTCCGCTGGGAATGTGATGTAAAGAGGGACCCCGCTGGGAATTGCCTGATGTAAAAAGGGACTCCGCTGGGAATGCCTGATGTATGGAGGCACTCTGTGGGAATGCCTGGTGTATGGAGGGACTCTGCTGGGAATGCCTGGTGTAAGGCGGGACCCCGCTGGGGACACCTGGTGTAAGGAGGGACTCTGCTGGAATGCCTGATGTAAGGAGGGGACTGTGCTGGGGACACCTGATGTAAGGAGAGACTCTGCTGGAATGCCTGGTGTATGGAGGGACTCCACTGGAATTTCCTGGTGTAAAGAGGGACTCCGCTGGGGACACCTGATGGCATCTGGTGGCAGGCGATGGTGACAAGTAACACGCTCAGGGCTTTCACTGATTCAGCATTATGGTGAGTTGAATGATTTCATTTTATATTACAATGTAATAATAGAAATAATTATCTTTAATCAACCTGACACCATAACAACCATGGTGTCGGGATGATTGAATAGTTAACGTTAGGTGTTTGGATTATCTTTAGCTGCTCCTCGTTACACTTTCTGGAATACACATTTTTCTATTGTGGTGTAGGATCTGGGCCTTCTGTCCCCCATCCCTCTTTATTTCCTTCTTTCTTTCTTTTGCTCGCTTTCTTCCCTCCATCCCTCGTTCATCTCAGACTCTAACCACACACCCTTTGAGTCACGCCCCTTAAAGCCATGCCCAATATTTAGCTTAAACCATGCCCATCTTTCGCCATGGCGCGCCTCGCCGAATTTTTTTCTGCAACGTCACACCTCCAAACGAATGCCCTGCCCCTTAATTAATAAAACACCGACCCAGAAAACTACCAAAAAGGTACTCTAAAAAATGTTTTACAATGTTTGGGCCTCTATGCTTTAACCTAACATTTAGATTATGTTTTATGCCATTTACTCCGAATAAAAAGCAGCAGTAGCGGTAAAAGTGAATTTTCTTTTGTGTTCGTTTATTTATTTTATTCATTTATTTACTTGAGAAAAGTTATGATCCTTAATGCTAGAAATGTATCTAGGGATCTGTGTGTGTAGTTGGAACCAGTATTCAAGATGCGGAGAGCACCTGAAAGCTGCTTTAAGTTTATTATCACAAGCATCTTGATAAACAACAGTAACCAAGCATTGTGAAAAATTTAAAAAAAAATATATAAAAAGTCAAATGATTCATACAATAAAATCGAGCAGAATACAATTGGCAGATTTTCAATAAACATAAATAATAGCTCTGAAATTGTTTTATACCTTGCTCCACTTAACCTGAGGGGAAAACATTTAATAATTTGGACTAGTGTTTGTTTGCCGTTTATTGTAAAATTAAACTGTTGGATGCAAAGAAACCCATAAATTCCCTCCTCTTACCCACTCCCTTACCTCTCTTCCCTTCCTCCTCTCCCCCTTTTCTCCTCTCCCCCTCTTCCACAACTCCTCCTTCTCTCCCTCCATCCCTCCCCGTCTAAACCCCTCCCCCCACCCCCCCTTCCTCTCTCCCTCCACGGGTGTCCCCTTTTTCCTTGACATTGCTCTTTACTTGTATTCTTACCCATTCTATGCCTCCATATAGAGTTTTCCTGCATTATCCCCCTTGTCCGCCATGGGGGGGTTACTTACCTGGGGCGGCCTGATGCCACATATTACAATCCAACTATGGGTAAGCTATTTCCTTTATATTATCCCTTTCTATTGTAATGTATTATTATGGCTATTGTTGAATTATTATGTTTTTTTTAAATATTAATTGTATTTATCTGCTTTATAGATTGGTTCTCTTGAGGAAGCGGTTATTCCGCGAAACTAGTCGAGGCATAGACCAGTCTATATGTTTGTAATAACAGAATTTGCCCGGGGTATCCCTGAGGTCCTGTTTTTTCCAATTTTTATCATGTATTCCTTGTTCAACAATTTTATGTAATAAATGTATTGTTTTATATTATATGTATGTCATTTCTTTACCCAGTACCGAGATAGTCCATTAATCGCCCCTTTTGGGGGGAGGGAATGTTAGAGGATCAGCCTTAGCCACTGTCCCTTGTCCCCACCCTTTTTCTATATATCAACCTGGATGATGGTACACTTTTAAGATTAGTTATTTTGCTTATCTGAGGCTATACTCAAACATTTCTACAAACCAATAAATCCAACACTTTACAAATCACAGAAGGATCATGGGAAGTGTTCTCTGCAGATAACACTTTCTAGAAACAAAAAAACGATTTTTGCAATCCAGATCATAATGTGAAGACGCTACTCAGATCAATGTTCAAACTGCTGCAGTGGAATTCCTGAATCCTGGAATTCAGGGTACACAGGGAGGACCAGGGACTACAGCCAGGGCCGGATTAAAATAGCGGCTATTGGAGCTGCAGCTCCTACCACCAGATAGGCCCATCTGCCCCCCCAAAAAAAGATTGAATGAATGAATGAATGAAAACTTATATAGCGCGGCACATGCAAACTGAATCGCCTCTGGGCGCTTGTTGTTCCTGTCTCCTTTGATATCAAAAGAGAAAAGTCTTGACCTTTTTCCTAAATGCTAGGTGGTTCTCCTCCAACCGAATGCTGGTTGGTAAAGCGTTCCATAGTCTGGGACCTTGGATCGCAAATCTTCTTTCTCCTTTGGACTTGCAGTTGGCTTTCGGAACCTGGAGCAGGTTCTGATTCGTGGGATCGCAAAACGCGATTGGGATTATGCGCTTTTATTATTTCGCATAAATAAAGGGGGGGCATTCCTAGGACACATCTATGCGTAAGACAGAGAGCTTTAAAAGCAATTCTGTCTTTAGACTGGCCAGCGCAGTGAAGGGCTCTCAGTGAAGGTGGATTGATTCCCAGGGTTTTTTCCCAGTCACAAGTCTGGCGCCGTATTCTGAACTGACTTGCAGACGAGCGATTTTGGTACTTGGGGAGGCCGAGGTAAGGCAGGGTGCATATTGCATAATCCGCCTGGAGTTTACAATTGCTCCCACCACGACCGCTAAGTCTTCTTTAGGGATGAACGGAGTGAGTCTACGTAGTAGATTGATTTTGAGGGACGTGGCTTGGCGACCAGGGGACAGAGAGACCCTATTTGCTGTATGTAGGGTATGTAGCTGAAGGCCCACCCCACTATTGATCAACATATGGTTCAGGAGATACGGGGATCCTTGCACAACCTGTCAGAAGCTACATACAGAGCAGCCAGTTTAATTACAAGCTGACACATTCTGTTTGCAGCAGACTGAGAGGTTGAACTCAAAGGTCCTCTCACTTCTTGTCAGAGGCACTGAGCTCAATGGACAGCTTGGAGCCTGCAGAGTTTCACAGGCAGCACGTCTGTCAAACTCGCCGATTGATTTTAATTGGGGCCACTCTGCAAGCCAAACTCACTAACAGTAGCAGCATAGTCCAACAATGTAAAAATACTATTCAGCAATGTAGCACCATATGAACGCCTGTCAGCTGCTGCTATAACCACTCATTGAAAAACCAATCCACCACAGATCAACTTTCAGAGGGCAGTAAGTATTACCGCAAATGGGAAATAAACTTGAAACACATCATTCATTTCACACTCACCCCCACCGACCAGGTCATTCCCCCTGAATTTACATTAACCTTCTACTAAATTTCACGAGCATTATGCATTAATTTGTTTCATGATGAAAGATGGAAACTGATGGGTGGCTGTTATGTGTAATTTTGAGTTCTTAGTAAGGAAGACATACATGTGACATAAAGAACTATAGGCTCAGTTCACTTAGTTTTCTTCATTAAAATGTATATTAATAATCTATCAATGTTGCCATAATTCATAAAAAAATAAAATATTTTTTATGGCAGAGTTAAACTTTAGGGTACAAGTAAACTAAAATATAGATGAACAAAAATATGAATGTATAAAAAGAAGATGATACAAACTGGCGTTTTCTTAATGTTAACACTTTAAAAAAGCTGAAATGAGCTCAAGAAATATTACACAAATTCATTAAAACATGTAACCATTGTACTTTATGCTACCTGTACAGTTTGGAATCCATATACTATATGCTGTTTTTAACAATAACAGCACATAAGGAAGGCCCAATGCGTTTCAACTTGAAAGTTTTCCTCAGGGGTTATACGCTGGTTCTCTGAGATGGTTTTTCTTTTGAACACATAGCTTATGTCCCCACCCCCTTTTCTCTGGTCTCTGGTGTGTTTTAGTTCCAGTCATCAAGGAATCAGAGATACCGATGTAACTTTATACAATTGCGTGGTACTTAGTTCTCCCTGGGGTCGTGTTTTCCGCACTCCAGGTAATATATATATATATATATATATATATATATATATATAATTTTTCTTGTTTCTTTTGTCAAACACACTACATTAATTGTTATATTTTCACCTATTTTTAAACATTATTTTTATTGACAGGCATACTGGACCATTTGAAAGCCGCCGCGTATCCCGCCGTGTATCCCGCCATGTATCCCGCCGTGTATCCCGTGTATGCCGCCGTGTATCCCGTGTACGCCGCCATCTTTCTCTCCCCTTTCGTGCCTCTCCTCCACCCCCTGGAACTGTCAGGATGGAGAGCGGGGTAGGAGCCGGTAAATCCGGCTCCTTACTGCTCCGAATGGACAGAGTCAGTGATCACTGACTGTCCATTCACATAACTGAAACATTGTAATCTGTGATTACAAATGTTTCAGCTTATGAATGAAGAGAAGACGCTGTCTTTACTCCATTTTCAGCACAGCTGATGCAGCTGAGAAAGTGACAGGGGAACATGTGTCCCTAGTCCCTTTCTCTGTCTCAAAGGGAAGATGTCAGAGGTCTGTTAAGACCCCTGATATCTCACCAAAGCCCCCCCAACAAATTAAAGAATAAAAAAACAAAAGAATAAGAAAAATGATTGTAGAAAATAAAAAAACACACTGACATGGTCCACCCCCCCCCCCCTCTTAAAAAAAAAGAAAGCATTGTAAAAAAAAAAATGTAAAAAAAAAAAATTAAAACACATTTTTAAAGATAAAAAAAAAACATACTGACACATGTGCCGCTGTCACATGAGATAAAAAAAAGTATCGGTATTCGATATCGGCGAGTACTTGGAAAAAAAGTATCGGTACTTGTACTCGGTCTTAAAAAAGTGGTGTCGGGACAACCCTACATTCAACCATATTTATGTCTTGCGGCTTCTTGTGCAAGAAACCCGAATGAATGCACAAAAGAAGAAGATGGGAGAAGAAGCGCGCAAAGAAGAAATTAATAAAGGAATTGTCAAAAACCGGCTATTGTCTCTTGTAACGGCTACAAAAGTTGGGAGAGGGTATCAGCAGTGGCGTCTCCAGCTTTCATATTTAGGGGGGGCACATGGGGGGACAGGGACAAAATTAGGGGGGCCAACTATAAAATGCAATTTTATATATATATATATATATATATATATATATATATATATATATATATATATATCTCCTGGGGCCCTTTACTACAATTCCACAACGGGCCCTTTTACATGTTCTGCAGTGAGCTCCCTTCCTACTATACTGGGCCCCCCCCCAGGGTGGCAGAAAACAAGAGATATATGTCACCAGCACACCAAGAAAATATAAGGGTCCAAAGCAGTGGGAGAACTTTCAGGGTTGCAAAGGTTGTCTTGCCACGGAGCCCTGGTGTTTTGCCGCTGTGGGGTTCCCCAGCTGTCCTGTCCCTACTATTGACAGCGCTGGTCTGGCATCTGTCTCCTTGGCAGCGGCGGCAGTCCATTAGGACCTAGTGCTGGTGACATTATGGGTGCATGCAGGGGAAGGCTGGCACTATTGGTTATAGAGAGCTGAGCCCCAGCTGGTCACCTAGCAGCAGTAATGCTGTATAACCTTCTCTGTTGACATGCTGATCGAGATGTGATCCAGGTAATGCTCATAGTCAGATCTAATAAATATACAGTATTTATTAGCATCAAGAGTACAACCACATATATATATATATATATATATATATATATATATATAATCAAACGTATGTTCCGCAGCCGTGTGGGCTCTATGCCTGTAAAGTGTGGGCTCTATGCCTGTAAAGTGTGGGCTCTATGCCTGTAAAGTGTGGGCTTTGATCAATAAAATCTCTGATATTTAACACTAGGATGTGACTGGGAGCATCACCTGGATTGCATCCCGATCAGCATGTCAGAGAAGGCTCCACTGCTGCTAAGCAACCTGCAGGGAGCTCAACTGTCTACAACCAATAGAGATGAGCTTGGGTGTGTTTGAAACCCCCCCTCCCGATCTTGCCAGGAAGCCAACACTCCACAGTGCTAATCACAGGCAGTGAGACATTTCCTGATCTGTGCAGAGCTCCGGACCGGGAAATCTCTCACTGCCTGTGATTAGAGCTGTGCAGTGTGGGCTTGCTGGCAGGCTCTGGCATGTGGATTTTTGAACATGCCCAGCCCATCTCTAACAACAAAAGTAACCAGCACTGGGTTCCAATGTGCTGCCGCCGCTGCCAAGGAGGCAGAGACCAGCGATGTGAATAGCCGGGACAGGACACCAACTCTGGTTATTCCAGCACTGGTCCACACTGGGAGGATTCCCTCATCCACCTATAATGTGTAGATGGGGGAATTGGAATTGAATGAAAAAAAGTGATCAATGTATGGGCTGCCTAAGAGCTAAGACCAGCCATAGACAGTTTAAATCTCAGCTGGTTCAGCAGGAACTGGCTGAGATTTGAACCATTAATGAGCAGATTCTCTTATGATTATCACTAGTGGTTGCTGTATAGCCACTAGAGAGAATCACTGTTTGTCGGGAGAATACAATTGCTGGGCAGGAGGGATATTCCCGTCAGAATCATGCAAGTTTCTTTCCTGCAATCTGTGGATGTAGGAAAGAAATTTGCACTGTATATTACCTGCCTAACTGAAAGTGAAAGTGTAACCAAATGGCCCGTGACACCCAGAGACTTTTGAAGGATGGGGGGGTACTCAAGTGCCAGCATCACTAATGACTCTTGGGTCTAGGGTCATCCTGTGTTCCTTTTGGGCATAGGGTGACTGAGAAATGATAATGATAAATTACATGGGATGGGACATTACTGATAATTCATGTTTTGCGGGATATCTTTAAATATTACAAGTTGTTAAAGTCTGACTCCGACGGGTCAAAAGAGTGTTTTCATTCAATGTGGGGACACATGCTTTTGAGGTGTTAATTGAGTTTGCTCCTAGATATTCCATTGTGTGATGCTAATACTGTTTTGTGTCCATTGTGCTAATTAGGTCTGCTCCTAAGACCTGTTTATTGTGTATGCTAATGACAGTGTTAAGATGTGGAATGTGACTTGTCAAGCTGTAGTAATTAACCCCTCTAAATGCAGAGCCAGACCATCTGGCTAATGAGTAGTAATTAACTCATCGGAATGTCATTATCTAAAAGAATGCGTATGAAGCCCCCCCATTGTGTGATGTGTGGGTGGAGTGTGTCTTTGTCCCTGTGATTACCTGTAACATGCTTGTTGTACTGTATATAAGAAAGCTAAGTTACCATTAAAGGATTCATTCATTCATTTTGGAACCAGTACCAGAGCTTGTGTTGTCTCGGTTATTCTGGGAAATGAAATGGGTCGTGTCTGATGTCTGTCGGACTGTCGGATAAGCTGTCATGGGGCGATGGAATATCGTAAACGGTGGTGACTGTTACAGAAAGTAAATTGTGAATGTCTTGAAAGAACAGGAGAGGGGAGGGAGACAGATGGGGGAGAGAAGGGATGGAGATAATGCAGTTCAGTGATTACAGTGTACTGCAGTCTGCAGTGCACACTTACCCACGGTCCAGGCTAGAATCTCAGGCATCATTCACACACATGCTGCTCATTTTCATATTTCCTGAACACACATCCCCTCTCTTTAGATACAGCACACCGAGATAGTGTGGGCGGGACTGAAAGGAGGAGGAGGAGGAGCTGTATTCCTCCCTGCTCGTATGTGAGGAGAGTGGGGGGGGGTGGCTGGACTCGCTGGGCTGTAAAAGAGTGTCATAGACTGACACTCGGCTCAGCTTGCAGTCACCACTCTCGGAATTTACAGGCTGGTTCTCCTGTCCTAAGGACGGGAGACATCAGTCTGTTTTTTCAGTAACTGAGATGAAGCCACATTCCTTTCTCAATAGACTTCAATCACAGATAATCGATCCCATCCGTAGCTAAACATTTCGGCACCGCAAAGCCTGACAAGTTCTTTTGAACATAATTGACATGCTAATTCAATACACGGACAGGAGACTGTTAATATGTAATACAATACACAAAAGAGAGAAGAGACCTTTAGAATTCAGCAGTGAAAGAGTCACTCTACAATTAACCTTCTGAGCTCAGAACTAACAAACCCAAAACAGCCCTCCAGATATCTCAGAATATAATGTGGATAATCCATATCTCAGGTAGTCCCAGATATCATTCATCTTATTGTAACACGTCCTTCAGTTCTTTGTATGTCCCACTGCATGAATATTATAGATGTACAGGCAGAATACATAGTTCCGTTACATCTCTTTTTAAATTTTTGACACTTTTTTGGTGAAATGGTAGAGGTACAATATACCCCATTACCATTTCACACGGGGGGGGGATCTGCGGGTCCCCTTTGTTAAAGGGGTCTTCCAGATTCCGATAAGCCCCCCGCCCGCAGATCCCCACAACCACCGTCCAGGGTTGTGGGGATAAGGCCCTTGTCCCCATCAACATGGGGACAAGGTGCTTTGGGGGGACCCCAAAACATCCTCCCCATGTTGAGGGCATGTTGCCTGGTATGGCTCAGGAGGGGGGGGGATGCTCTCTCATCCCCCCTCTTTATCTGCGGCCGGCCAGGTTGCGTGCTCCGATAAGGGATCTGGTGTGGATTTTTTGGGGAACTCCACGCCATTTTTTTTATTTGGGGTGGAGTTCCCCTTAAAATCTATACCACACCTGAAGTGCCTGGTTTGGATATTTGGGGGGGACCCCACGTCATTTTTTTTTTTTTGACGGCGGGGTTCCCCTTAACCACTTTCTCACCGCGCCATAAGCATTTTACTGCTACGGCGCGGTGGAGTTATCTCGGAACGACGTCCCTGGGACGTCGTCCTTCACTTCCGCGATTGCGCGCCCCCCTGGGACGCGCTCACGAAAGTGTCCGTGCTCGCCGGGTCTAGAAGACCCGGCGCATCACGGATCACAGTAAATTGCCGCTGATAGCGGCCGTTTACCACGTGATCGCGCCGTCGAATGACGGCGCGATCACTTGTAAACAAACCGGCGTCATTTGATGACGCCGGTTCCTCCCTCTCCTCCCTCTCCTCTCTGTACCGTTCGGTACAGTGTGCGAGGAGAGGGGGGGGAGCGGGGTGTCAGCAGCTGAGCTGTGGCTGGATCTGTGACAAATGCAGTCACAGATCCAGCCATCCCTCAATCCATCCCAGCTCTGCAATCCCCAGTACCCTGCAATCCCCAGTACCCTGCAGTACCCCAGTACCCAGCAATACCCCAGTACCCAACAATACCCCAGTACCCAACAATACCCAACAATACCCCAGTACCCAACAATACCCAACAATACCCCAGTACCCAACAATACCCAACAATACCCCAATACCCAACAATACCCCAGTACCCAACAATACCCAACAATACCCCAATACTCAGCAATACTCCAGTACTCAGCAATACCCCAGTACTCAACAATACCCCAGTACTCAACAATACCCCAATACTAAACAATACCCCAATACTCAACAATACCCCAATACTCGGCAATACCCCAATACTCGGCAATACCCCAGTACTCGGCAATACCCCAATACTCGGCAATACCCCAATACTCGACAATACCCCAATACCCTGCATGATACTTTGCAATACCCCAATACTCGGCAATACCCCAGTACTCGGCAATACCCCAGTACTCGGCAATACCCCAATACTCGGCAATACCCCAATACCCTGCATGATACTTTGCAATACCCCAATACTCTGCAATACCGCCTATGGGGATTTTTAAGTAGCGAAGTTTGGCGCCATTCCACGAGTGTGCGCAATTTTGAAGTGTGACATGTTCGGTATCTATTTACTCCGCGTAACTTCATCTTTCACATTATGAAAAAAAATTGGGCTAACTTTACCGTTTTATTTTGTTTTAAGCATGCGTTCAATAAATTTCTGCGAAAATACCGTGCAAAATAAAAAGTTGTAACAGTCGCCATTGTATTCTCTAGGGTCTTTGCTAAAAAAGCATATATAATGTTTTGGGGTTCTATGTAATTTTCTAGCAAATAAATGATGATTTTTCCATGTAGGAGAGGAATGTCAGAATTGGTCTGGGTGTTCCAGAACGCCTGATGGCGTTCCCTGCATGTTGGGCCTCTGGATGTGGCCACGCTGTGTAAAAGTCCCACACATGGGGTATCGCCATACTCGGGAGGAATAGCAGAATGTGTTTTGGGGTGTAATTTGTGGTATGCATATGCTGTGTGTGAGAAATAACCCGCTAATATGACAGAAACAAGTTTTTTTTTTTTTTTTTTTTACAGAATTTTCAGTCGTTTTACTTTTATAGCGCAAAAAATAAAAAACCCAGAGGTGATCAAATACCACCAAAAGAAAGCTTTATTTGTGTGAAAAAAAGGACAAAAATTTCAAATGGGTACAATGTTGTATGACTGAGTAATTGTCATTCAAATTGTGAGAGCACCGAAAGCTGAAAATTGGTCTGGTTAGGAAGGGGGTTTAAGTGCCCAGTGGTCAAGTGGTTAATATCCATACCAGACCTAAAGGGCCTGGTAATTGAATTTGGGGGGACCCCCACGCTCTCTTTTTTTATTTTTATGAATGAATTTTCTCTGAATTGCCGGGAGCCGACAATTCATTAGAGTCGCGAGTGATTTTTAAATGACTTTTTTTTCCTTCAGAATGTAATTTACTGCAGAGACAGTTCTAAACACGGGAAACATGCGCTAATTTACAGGCATAATTTATGCCCCCAGGTACAAAATTAAAAGGAATATTTCACTTTTATTGTTTCACTTTAAGCATTATTAAATTCACTGCTCCTGAAAAAAACTGTCGTTTTGGCATTGGTACATGTCCCCTTTTTATGACAAACACTTGCATATTAACCTTTAAAATTAACACTTGACTTCCGGTTCCGGCGCCGCATGTAGGGGAAGCTAGCTCCGGAGGCTCCGCATCCACCGCTCGAATAATCGGCATATAAAACCCCGACATAGTCTCGGATTGCGACGACCTGCATCCATGCACACTGTGCGGACCTCAGTGAATGGAACGCTACCTCACACAAGCTCGAGCGCCATGGGGCTCGGGCACAACGGACTCAGCAGCAGAGAACGCAGCTCTGGACAATATGGCCGCTGCTGAGAATACACGCGGCGCTCCTGTACTGCAAGCCAACCTGCAGCCAGGCTCCTCCAGTAACCAGCCAAACAGCGGATTTCAGCCAGAGGGTATGGACACCTCCCTACCTTCCCTGTCGGACCAAACCAACACGCACAAACGCATTGCAAAAGCCGTGGCGGAACTGCTCTCACCCACCATCACTGCAGCGGTTGAAAGGGCGGTAGCAGAGGGCATACAACAATTGCGGAGGGAGATAGGAGACCACTCCGCGAGGCTGGAAACGGTCGAACACCGGGTGTCCTTGATAGAAGAAGACCAACACACCATAGACACCGCCCTGGAGCGATTCACTCAAGACCAACAGCACCTCCATGATCGCATGGAGGACCTCGAGAATCGCTCCAGGAGAAATAATCTGCGAATTATCGGCCTCCCTGAAACCCACAAACAAAGTTCACTGATGGAAATCTGCTCGGCGGCCTTGCCACAAATTCTAGGCCTCAACCATAGGTGCACTGTGGAGAGAGCGCATCGCATCAGCGCCCAGTCTGAAGATCATGCCCGCCCCAGGCCAGTGATAGCCAGATACTTAAACTATGCTGACCGTACGGATCTGCTCCAGGCCTTTCGCAAGTCCCGCTCGCTAGAATTTGAGGGCCACAAGATTCTATTGTTCGCCGATTACTCGGCAGAAGTGTCCCGCAAGCGAAAGGATTTCCAATCTGTTTGTGCTGAACTTTACAAGAATGGTCTCCGCTTCACACTGGCCTACCCGGCAGTATTGCGTCTCCAGACCCCTGACGGGAAACAACATACATTCCAGTCTGCCGAGAAAGCCAAGGCATTTCTTCACTCTATGTCATCCGGGCGCGATTCAACACCCACGTATGCAGACCGGGCAAAACAAGGCACAAGGGACCAGAGAAGCCCACGCAAAGAACCCCCGAAGCGCCTTAAGCAGACACAACCATTCGACCACCAAGAATCTGGTTGACACCCTGCTGCTTCTGCCCTGTCATTGGAAACACTTCTCATCCCCCTTGACGCTATGCACTTCACCCAGGATCCTTAGCCGTCAGGGCTTTAGGGTTATGTTTTAGCTCACTGAACTCCCCTTAATGTATACTAAGTGGGTCGCAATCCCTATATGGATTAGTGAAGAGGCTGCATAGCATCGTAGCTGGCAACGCTATTGTTATTATTGGTTTGGTTTTGTTGTTGTAAAGTTACTGTTGGGCATATTTTTATTTCATATTTTTTTTTTTCTCTCCCTTGTCTACAATACGGCCTAGCCGTTGGGGCTGCTGTTAAAATGACTGCTGGTCCATCTAAACCTATTGTAGTATTTTTCCTAGCAGACAATTGATATGTGCTCCTACCGCAGGACTGCTCGCAAACCTCCATTAAGTTTTTTTTTTTTGGTATGAGGGCCGACAATCTGTTAATTTCCTGGCCCCTCTCAATGAGGCTTTGTTGGGACATGTATCTCCTCTATTGGCGGAGTGGCGGTACGTCCGGCGTGGGGAGTACATACGGAAAAAAGCGAAGTCAGTAATATGTTCTGTGGTTATTTTGTTATTAATTTGTTCTTTATTTCCCTTTCTGTCTCTCTTGACATCTCTCTTTTACATGCGAGAGGATGGTTCTGCCATTTTAAGTTCGAGAACTGAGGATACCTTGTGTCGCACCTATTTACAGCCACCTTTTGGAAGCCGGGTAAGACATATACAAATTCACACACCCTTATCCCCCCTGCACGCCAGACATGACACACTTACAAGTAATATCCTGGAATGTTAAGGGGCTTAGATCACCGGCAAAACGTATGAAAATTCTTAGGCACCTCAAAAGACTAAAGGTCGACATAGCGTTACTTCAGGAGACGCACCTAGGGGGTACAGATTTTTTTCGGATGAAAAAACTATGGGTGGGGGAGGTGGTAGGGGCGGATTCAATTAACCGTAAGGCAGGCACGCTTATTTTATTGCACAAAGACTTAGTCTACGACTTGATCTCTGTCACCAATGATAGCGACGGGAGACGTACATCCATACATCTTAAACTCCCATCAGGTGAGCTGCGGATCACCAATATCTACGCTCCTAACTCTCCTGACCAGGACTATTTTACGAGGTTGTCTTCACAACTGTACCCGCATGATTCTGTCCCCCATCTTGTGGGGGGTGATTTTAATTCAACTCTCAATGATCGGGAGGACAGGTCTCAGACTGGACCCAAACCTCGAGCGTCTCGCTCATCTCGCCCCACCCCTTTGTGTCGTATGACGCAGGCACTCAATTTAATTGACACCTGGAAACTGCAGCACCCTATAGATTCGGGTTTTACTTTTTTCTCTCCGGTACACAAATCCTTTGCCAGGATTGACAATTTTTTCTGCACTCATGCGCTCCTACCGCGCATACACGATACGATCACACATGACTTAGTGATATCTGATCGCTCCCCAATCTTGATATCGCTCAACTTTTATAGACCGACCTCATCTGTTAGGCAGTGGAGATTCCCAGCTTTTCTAGCCCACAATGATGACCTCAAAGCGATGCTTAGCTCGGCGTGGGCGGAATATTCACAGGACAATGCTCAACATTTAGATAACCCAAACTTGTTTTGGGAAGCGGGTAAATCTTACCTGAGAGGTAGGATAATCTCGTTTACAGCGGGGTTCAAGAAAAATGCCCAAAAGCACTACATAGAAGCTAGCACCACATTGCGAACAGCTCAACAAAACCTTAATGATAATCGCACGGACGACAATCTTAAAACTTGGTTGGCAGCCAAAGAACAATTTGACAACTGGGCAGAAAAAGTGGAGCAGACTAAACAATCGGCGACTCAATTACTTTTCCACAAATTTGGGAACAAAGCTGGGAAACTCCTTGCCAGACTTACTAAGGGCCCCTACACACCGACCCATATCAGCAAATTGAGGAACCCTGACGGCTCCTTGTCCACAACGCCCAAAGATATCAATAAGACACTAGAACATTTTTATAGCCATAGAGCCCCTTTCACGCCTCCTCTCTTCGTCCCCCCTTCTGCATGGCCTACCTATAGGGCGGGAGGACTTGAGAGTGGCTCTATTTGCAGACGACATACTGATATTCTCCTCATCCCCCCTTACAGACATACCAGCCATACAACTTATTTTCGAAGACTTCCGCAAATGCTCGGGACTTAAAATTAACTTCTCAAAGAGCGAGATTCTTCCTCTGGGCACTACTTCCCTCCACCACACTCTCCCTCCCTCCTCTCTCAGACTAACTGACTCTTATATCACTTACCTCGGCTTGAAGATTGGTAAAACTCCATCCTCTCTATATAATCTGAACTATCCTCCTTTGATTGATAGAGTAGTGTGTGAACTTGAATCTTGGGCGGATCTGCCTCTTTCACTCTTTGGGAGATGCGCATTGTTTAAAATGGTGAGCTTTGCCCGCCTGCTGTACCCCCTACAAACGCTACCCCTATTGCTAAAGCATAAGGATGTCCAACTAGTAAATAAAGCCATAACTAAATTTATCTGGAAGCGTGCAAGGCCGAGAATAGCCCTAACCAAACTTTTTCTCCCGAAGGGTGAGGGCGGGGTGGGTCTTCCCAATATAAGCTTGTATAACTTAGCCTGCCTACTTAGGGTCGGGTTGGACTGGATACTGGGTTCTTCAAGATACTCTAATTTCAACCTAGAATCGTCACTGATTAAGCCTTTTGACCTCGCAGCTGTACTCCACAGCTCACTTCAGAAATTGCCAGCAACGATTAAACATAACCTACTGTTTAGGGATACTTTAATAGCTTGGCGAGAAATCAGGAAGAAATTGGGGCTATCCCCCTTTTTTTCTAACCATCTTCCGATTTTTGGTAATCCCATGTTCACACCCAGTCTCCAGTACGAGCCCTTCTCTAAATGGAAAGATAAAGGTTTGGTGGGGATCTGCTCTCTCTTCCACGATGCTTCAGGCACTATCAAGTCTTTTTCCCAGCTGTCGCTCGAGTATCACCTTCCTCAAAACCATTATTTTCTTTACATGCAATATGTGGATTTTATTAACAAGATCTGCCCCAAAAAGTCTGTTCGTCTTCAAACTTTGTTCATTAATGTCCTCATAAAAGGTGAAAACCACTCAATATCAGCTATTTACACTCCCCTGCTTGCCAAATTCTCAACACCCTTGCAACATACGTCCATGTCCTCCTGGGCCAAAGACCTGCCAAGTATTCTGGAAATAGGTGACATCATCCATGGCTATAATCTCACTAGATCTGTCATTCAGTGTGAGTCCTGGAGAGAGACTCAGTTCAAAATAATACATAAGGCATACTATCCCTTCTCTGCGTCTAAATCACCTGACATAGGCCCTACATGTCCTTGGTGCTTGACGAACAAACCGACCTTACTCCATAGACTCTGGTCTTGTCCGCCAATTGTTTCATTCTGGTCCGCAGTCATCCGTCTGGTAACCAGAGTAACGCAATTTTGTCCCATGCTAGATCCCACTCTCTTACTTTTTGGATGCCCTCCTCATGCTGAGCCACACTCTTCCACCTATAACCGGCTGCCTCGACACACCAGACTATGGGTACTTCTGGCCCTACTCGCAGCTCGCAGGACTATTATGCAACACTGGATCGCCTCATCCCCCCCCCTCGGTATCGTCCATGATAAAGGAGTTGAAGACATTGTTCCTTAAGGAAAACTTGGACTTATTCTCTGCCTCATCTCACTCCAAACTCAGGTTTGAGCAAAGATGGTCTGCTTTCACTACGCTCTACCTCTCTACTGCAGAACAACATGCCTTGTCATCTGGCTCCTTCACCTTCCTTGACCTTGACCACACGCCCCACTACCTCACCCCCCCCCCCCTGCTAACCTAAACCTGCTAAACTAAACCCGACTAAATCCTACTATTGTCTTGATTGATACGTCTGTATATATACATATGTATATAATGTGTAAAATGTGATACAGACCTAGATCTGGTGTAACAAGTCCCCATCTACATGAGGTTTCCCTCTTCTCTCCATCTTTCTCCTTACCTCCTTACCTCTCCTCGTCTTCCACTCCCTTCTTTATCTTTCTTTACCTATCTTTCTTCCTTTACCTTTTATTTTAGGGGTCCGTCCTTGAGTTATGAAACAGTACATGTCTAACATTTTTGTAAGGACACCTCTTTATGTATAGTAGTGCTATCCATCATTGCTTTGTACTGTATCTAGTTGTCAGTTCAGTTAACTACCAGTTGGCTGGTCACTGCATTTCTGTCTTCTATGTATCTTTTAATCTGATAAACTCAATAAAATATTTTGGAAAAAAAAAAAATTAACACTTTTGATTTCTTCCATAGACTTCTAAAGGGGGTCCGTCGGCTTTACATATTTATTATTGCATTGCGCCCGCTGCTGCATGGGTCATACGCTCAATTAATGATTTATCCGGTGCACTAATTAAGCCATGAACTAGCGCAGGGCATTGTTTATAGTAAATCGGACCCATAGTATCTCACAAAAGTGAGTACACCCCTCACATTTTTGGAAATATTTTATTATATTTTTCATGTGACAATACTGAAGAAATTACACTTTGGAGCTGATTTACTGTGCCTTTGCGCCATGATTCATGGCGCATCGGTGGGCGCAGCGGCCGTTATGACATTTACTAAAGGAATGCGCCGGCAATGCAGCACAATTCCTTATTTACTATAATGCCAAATGCGCCCAGGAGGGGGCGCACGGTGCGCCCCTATGGACCCGGCTCACGGCATCTATAAATGTAAAATAAAAGGGTTTTGTGTGAAAGTGAAAGTGACTTTTGTAAAAAGCAGCCGCTGCACCTGCTAGTACATTTAAACCTGCGGGAGGTTTATTTGTGTACTGCGCATGTGTGAGCGGCATTTTCGGCCATTTAGGTGCGTCTCTTCTCTACGCCGGCAAAATATTGGTAAATATCAAGCGGTGTAGCTGCCTTTGCGTGGCTTGAAGTGGCGCACCTGAATGGCAGAATCTTTTTTAGGTTACGCTGACCATGATGGGTTCCCCTTCAGGAGCATACCAGGCCCTTAGGTCTGGAATGGATTGTAAGGGGGAATGAATACCTACACCGAAAAAACGGCATGGGGGTTCCCCCAAAATCCATACCAAACCCTTATCTGAGCACGCCACCTGGCCTTTCAGGAATGGGGATGGGGACGAGCGAGCCCCCCCCCTTCCTGAGCCATACCAGGCCCCATGCCCTCAACATGGGGGCATGAGAGCACCCTTGTCCCCATGTTGATGGGGACAAGGGCCTCTTCCCGACAACCCTGGCCATTGGTTGTCGGGGTCTGCGGGTGGGGGGCTTATCGGAATCTGGGAGCCCTCTTTAGTAAGGTGGCCCCCAGATACCGGCCCCCCACCCTATGTGAATGAGTATTGGGTACACGTACCCCTACTTTTTCACCTGGGGGAAAAATGTTAAGTTAAAAAAACACACTACACAGCTTTTTGGAGTAATTTATTAGTCACCTGGGGGGTCTTCTGTGCCCCCTTTCTTCTTTAAGTTCTTTTACAAGGGGGGTAGGCCCAGTCTTCTCTGCCATTTTCTGCCGGGGGGAAGCCGGACTTTCTCGCCGCCTTCTGCCAGGCCCTCTCCCCCTTTAAGTTATTTTACAAGGGGGGTAGGCCCGGTCTTCTCTGCCATTTTCTGCCGGGGGGAAGCCGGACTTTCTCGCCGCCTTCTGCTGGGCCCCCTCCCCCTTTAAGCTCTTTTACATGGGGGGGTAGGCCCGGTCTTCTCTGCCGTTTTTCTCCCGGGGAGCCGGACTTCACCGCCGCCTTCTACCAGGGGGAGCCGGAATTCACTGCCTCCTTCTGCCGGCCCCTTCCCCCTTTAAACTCTTTAACATGAGGGTAGGCCCGTTCTTCTCTGCCGGGGGGGAGTCGGTCTTCACCGCTACCTTCTCCTGGGGGAGCCGGACTTCACCACCGCCTTCTGCTGGGCCCCCTCCCCTTTAAGCTCTTTTACATGGGGGGGTAGGCCCGGTCTTCTCTGCTGTTTTTTGCCAGGGGGGAGCCAGACTTCACCGTTGTCTTCTGCGGGGGGGAGCCGGACTTTACCGATGTCTTCTCTGTTCCCTGGGGGCCCGGTCTTCTCCGCTGTCTTGTTCCGTCTTCTCTTCTAGCGATGTTGACACGACAAGCTCTCCAGCTGTAATGCAGTGTGAGCGTTGCGCAACGACTTATATATGCATGAGGCGTGCTCACCGGGTGATGCCACCCAGCGACCCCACCAATTGTTACATCACATTCCCGGGGCATGATGGGAATCTGATGTAAAAAGGGGTGGAGTCGCCGGGTGGCATCACCCAGTGACCACGCCCCATGCCTATATAAGTCGTTGCGCAACGCGCACACAGCATTACAGCGGGAGAGCTCGCTGTGTCAACATCGCTAGAACAGAAGACGGAACAAGACAGCGGAGAAGACCGGGCCCCCGTGGTGGAGCCCGGCAGAAGAGGAAACAGAGAATATATCGGTGAAGTCCGGCTCCCCCCCGGCACAAGGCAGCGGTGAAGTCCGGCCCCCCACCCCGGCAGAAAAGGCAGAGAAGACCGGGCCTACCCCCCATGTTAAAGAGCTTAAAGGGGAGGGGGCCCGGTAGAAGGCAAGCCTAGCCGCGTACGGGACCCCGAAAACCAATCACCACCTTCAAGATTTGTGTGAGTGAAAAAATGTATGTCCTTAGAAATCTTGAAGGTGGTGATTGGTTTTCGGGGTCCCGTACGCGGCTAAGCTCCCAAAAAGTCCCATACATGTGGTATCCCCGTACTCAGGAGAAGCAGAATGTATTTTGGGGTGCAATTCCACATATAACCATGGCATGTGTGAGAAATATATCATTTAGTGACAACGTTTTGTAATTTTTTTTTTGGTCATTATTCAATCACTTGGGGAAAAAAAATTAAATATTCCACGGACTCAACATGCCTCTCAGCAAATAGCTTGGGGTGTCTTCTTTCCAAAATGGGGTCATTTGGGGGGGTTGTGTGCCATCTTGGCATTTTATGGCCTTCAAAACTGTGATAGGTAGTGAGGAGTGAAATCAAAAATTTGCACCCTTAGAAATCTTGAAGGCGGTGCTTGGTTTTCGGGACCCCGTACGCGACTAGGCTCCCAAAAAGTCCCACACATGTGGTATCCCCGTACTCAGGAGAAGCAGCAGAATGTATTTTGGGGTGCAATTCCACATATAACCATGGCATGTGTGAGAAATATATAATTTAGTGACAACTTTGTGCAAAAAAAAATCAGTTTGTCATATTCCTGCAACTTGTGTCAAAATATAAAATATTCCATGGACTCGACATGACTCTCAGCAAATAGCTTGGGGTGTCTTCTTTCCAAAATGGGGTAATTTGGGGGGTTTTGTGCTATTTTGGCATTCTATGGCCTTCGAAACTGTGATAGGTAGTGAGGAGTGAAATCAAACATGTACACCCTTAGAAAGCCTGAAGGCGGTGATTGGTTTTTGGGGTCCTGTACGCGACTAGGCTCCCAAAAAGTCTCACACATGTGGTATCCCCATATTCAGGAGAAGCAGCAGAATGTATTTTGGGGTGTAATTCCACATATGGGGGGTGTATGCTTTGCGCCTGGGTGTAAGCGTTACTGGCACTAACTAGCGGCACCAGCGACACTAATACAGCGATCAGAAAAACGATTGCTTAGTGACGCTGGCAATAGGGGGTAAACGGGTTAACTCTAGGGGCAATCAGGGGTTAAAACCTTTATTAGAAAATTTATGGGGGTACCTAATAAAGGTTTTAACCCCTGATTGCCCCTAAAGTTAACCCTTTCACCCCTTATTGCCAGCGTCACTAAGCGATCATTTTTCTGATCGCTGTATTAGTGTCGCTGGTGCCGTTAGGTAGCTAGTTATTTTTTGAGGTTCGCCGCCATGTTTTTATAGCGTTAGGTACCCCTATAAATGCTATAAAAACATGGCGGCGAACCTCAAAAAATAACTAGCTACCTAGCGGCACCAGTGACACTAATACAGTGATCAGAAAAATTGCTTAGTGACGCTGGCAATAGGGGGTGAAAGGGTTAACTAGGGGGTGATCAAGGGGTAAAACCTTTATTGGGGGGGTAGGGGGCTACCCTGGACCTAACACTAACTGCCTGACACTAAATAAATCAGTAAATAAATGATCACTGCTATTTAGTGACACTGTGACAGGGGCCTGGGGGGGTGATCGGGGGGTGACTGGGGGGGATTTGTGTGCCTATGTGTCTGTGTGTCAGTGTAGTGCTTGTGCTACTCACTGTGTGATGTCTCCTCTCCTCCGCCGGACGAAAATACCGGCGGGAGGAGAGGTGACATCACTTCCTCCTTGCCTGTGTTTACAGTTCAGGCAGAGGAGGAAGCGGATTGGCTGGGAGCGATCGCGAGGGGGTGGACAAAAACGAACAGCTGCCCCCTTATCCCGGATCGCTCCCAGACACTTAGCGACCGCCGCACGTATCGGGGGGGGGGGGTCCCGATCAGACCCCCGACCCGCTACAAAGCAGGGACGTACATGTACGCCCATCTGCCTGTACGTGCCATTCTGTGGACATACATAGTCGTGTGGCGGGTGTTAAGTGTTTAAACAAGTCACAAAAAAATATAATCAAAAACCAAAATAAATGCAACATTATATTAATAGTATAAATTGCTTAAAAACATAAAACAATAAGCTAGAATTGACATTGATTATCACAGTATCCCAACATGTTTTGGCAAGGGGTGTGCGGGTCAATCAGCATATTTAGTACAATTTATTGAAAAGATATATACATGTTTAAAACATGTATTCTTTTATATAATCTGTATTAACTGCCTGTATATATCTTTTCAATAGATTGTACTAAATATACTGATTGACCCCCTGAAGAAGGCAACAATTTGCCCAAACATGTCGGGACACTGTGATAAGGCCAATTACTGGAAGATAAGGCAGCCAAGTGGGGTCTAGCAAAATTAACAAGTCAATTCCCATAGACTGCAATGGTATTTATGGTATAACTTTTACCCATGTTAGGCACTTTGTATGCCCACCCGGACCAGGGGGGGGTTTGTCCCATCTCTAATTTTGTAGCATGCTGGATGATGTGATTCATTGTGGACAGGGCTTTGCCTTATTTTCTGCTAGCTGCATTTCTGTTTATCTGAGCATGCCCAGGGACTTAGATTTTTTGATGTTGCTTTTTGTGTGTGAACAGCACTTGGATGTTTCTGGGCATGCTCATAGAGCGTGTTTTTTGGCTTAGTAATTTAAAGGAGTTGTAAAGGAATTTTTTATTTTTTTTGCTGAAATGACTGTTTACCGGGTATAGAGACATAATAGTTACAGTAACTGATTCCTTTTAAAAAATGATTAAAAATAGATAAAAATCAATCATATAATGTGCCTGCACTTTCAGTTTCATTGTTCATCTAGTTTCATGTTTCTGTGAAGGACAGAGATACAGAACCAATAGAGGGCGGTGTTTGTTTTTAAAATGAAAGTGATTGGTTCTGAGGGGTTTTAGACACACAGTAATCACACCTTCTTGATTAGAGACCACAGAGAGAAGCTCCCAGTACTTTTTTGATAAGGAAACAGACAACCAGGAAGTGTGCAGAACATGAGAAGGATTACAGCAAAAATGAACAATGAGGACATGAAACCAGGATTGCAATTAGGGTAAAGGAAGCTATTTAGCTAAAAAAATGTTTTCCTTTAGTGACCCTTTAAGGACATGCTTAAGAGGTGTCCCCACTTTAAAGTTCAGTCTCTACATTGGGTGAACTTGCCTTTTTTGTGTTTCATGGGCTGTGTATGTGTTTTCAATTGCCTCATTAGCACACAAGCCTATTTTATATAAAGCTTGCACATAGCAGTTGTTACCTTGCCCTGAAAAGAGGCAAGATTGTGTGTGGGGCCGGCCGGCAAGATTATAGTTGTGTGTCTATTTTATTTATGTCTTTGCAAAACAGATATGTTTTTGATCAATGGCTTTTTGACTGGTTTATTTATTTATTTATTTTGGGTGGGGGCTATCTTCACCTGAAATATTTGTGAGGTTGTTAATGTATGTTGTTTTCAGGGTGCTCACTTTGATGTAATTGTCTGTGCTGCATTATTTTGCTAAATCTTTCTCAAGATGTTGTGACTAATTAATGTTTCAATCCTTAATAGATGTCTGTAGGTGCAGTCCTTTTTCATCTCCTGTTAATTTCCATTGCATAAACCATATTCCTATGTTTATTTATTTTCATTTTTTTATATTTATTTTATATTTATATTTATTTATTTATTTTTATTTGATTTGTGTTTGTTTTTGCTTTCCTTGCTCTTTTTTCAAAGTCCTGTTTTGTTGACCAATAAAATTACTTTTAAATTTTGATGTTTGTTTTTTTGTTACTTTTTCATGCTACAGATTTTGCCAACTGCAGCTGAAATAGGCTGATTGGCATAACAAAACAGGTGTGATTTTGTCTCGAAGTTCCTTTCCTGGTGCCTTCATGATAGCATATGCATGGATTGTATGCTGCTATGAATAGTCATCAGGAAAGGAAAAATACAGAGCGGTAAGTATTTTTTTTTTTACTGCAGTGGTTCTCAGCCTCAGTCCTCAAGTACCCCCGACAGTACATGTTTTGTGGATTTATCCTATCTAACATTTCTGTCCAAACTACTAAGCCATTGACTGTCTTTTAAAGCACACGTGCAAGATGAAGGAAAACCTGCAAACATGGCCTGTTGGGGGGGGTATTGGCGGACAGGCTTGAAGTGCTGATTTACAACACTGTGCTAAAATCTAGCTCAAGGCAATCCTATTCTAATTGTGGGTGTGTGAGGGAAACCAAGTGAGTGAGGGAAACCTTGCTTGTCTGTTTTTGGTTGTGCTTTGTGTCCCTTTTCTTAAAATTAATTTCACTTCCTGTGACACAGCTGAACAGGAAGTGAGGGTAAAAGCCTACCAATGTCTTTTCTTAGGGACCCCGGACACACATGTCAATCTAACTAGTGTCCTCATTAAGAAAATTGTACTCCAAATTGTTCTTTTCTTCCTTGCTTGTCCACCTCCATCTCCAGCAATTGCACTTGTAGTACAAAGTGGATTTGCCTTTAGTAAATGGACCCCAAAGTCCAAGATCCCTAATAATTTGGGGTGTACACAGCAAAATGCTAGAGTGCACTTTACATAATGGGAAACTAATTCGATTGATCTGTGTGTCCCCAAGAAAAGACATTCGTAGGGTTTTACCCTCACTTCCTGTTTGGCTATGTGACAGGAAGTGAATAAATTTGAAGTAGAAAGTGACAAAATTTGGGAGGTGTCTTCACCCTATCAGGGGTGCAGACATCCCCAAAATATTAGCAGACTTGTAATCCCTCTGCACTTAAGCCCCAAGCAAAAATAAGAAAGGATTTCATTTAGTTTAAATTTGCAGACACATTCCTCAGATCAACTGTGATGCATGTCAATTATCTTGCTGCGAATCTGCCGCAGAGACCACTATTATGAGAAATCGGACCGCCCGCTGAAGAAGAGGATAATTGGGTTATGACAGCCAGCTGCTGCCATAACAAAGATGTCCCTCTTCAAACAGCCAACGTATTTCGGCGTTCTGTGGTCCAGAAGTGGTTAAGGATACCGCGTCCGGCTTCCTGTCTCCACTCCTTAACAACCAGCTTATGAAGCAAACAGTGCATCGCAGGGCGTTCGAGATGGCAACACACACACCAAACATCCTGCTAATTTGGGTGTTCCCCAAACAGGGAGAACAGCCAATGTTCGGCCCGAACTGATGCTCGGGCCGAACCATTTGCCCAGCTCTACTTGAAATTGTTCGCAGGTGGGTTCCTTCTTGCGGGGCTAGTTGTGTATTGTCAAACTTTAATTTTAATACAATTCTGTTTTCTGCAACTAGACTTTGAGGGCCAGATCCACAAAGCACTTACGCCAACGTATCTGGAGATACGCTGTGTAAGTGTATATATGCGCCGGTGTAACTATGCGCCGCATTCACAGAAATAGATACGCCTGAAAATAAGATATTTGCGCCCGATGTAACTGTCCTGCGCCGGCGCAGCGTGGGCGCATATATACGCTGGACGCATCTGGCGCTCCCATTGATTTCCTATTCAAATATGCAAATGAGGGCGATCCACTGATCCACAAAATGCGTGCGCCCGACGCCGGCTAAGTGCGCCGCGTGTAAGTTTTATGTCCGGCCTAAATTTACCCCTCATAAAAGCAGGTGTAAGTGATCAGCAGACATGCACAGGTCAGCCGGAGAGCAGCTGCAGCAGCACCGTTACAGACGAGCTGAGCATCCATCCTTGCAGGACAACAATCTGTATGCCAACATGCCAGGGGCATCCATGGTCATAGCTAATCTACTGGCTTCACAGGAGCATAGGAGGAGGGCACGTGAGAGGGCACGTGAGAGGGCACAGGAGAGGGCACAGGAGAGGGCACGGGAGTGGATATACCGAACGCGCATCACCGTCTTTGGCATGGGTGATTTGGAGGTGTATCGCATCTTCAGATTCAGCCCTGATGCCATCCTGGAAATAACCACAGCCCTGCAGGATGACATCACCAGCAAGACACACCGCTCACATGCACTGCAGCCACTGGTCAAGGTACTGGCAACACTCCATTTCCTTGCCAGTGGATCATTCCAGCGTACAAGTGGAGTTGTGGCTGGCATGGCACAATCCTCAATGAGCAGATGTGTGCACCAGGTTGTCCCCGCAGTTCTCAGACGCATGTCCCACCACATCATCAGGCCCACCAATGAGGACCTGCGGCAGAAGACAATGCTGGATTTCTACAGAATTGCAGGATTCCCACGCACCATCAGGGCCATTGATTGCACACATATGGCACTACAGCCCCCCCGTGCCACAGAGCACATGTACCACAATTGGAAGCAGTGGCATTCCATCAACATACAGGTGATAGCCGATGCCAATTACCTCATATGGCACGTCCGTGCCAAACACCTCGGGTCCAGCCACGACAGCTACATATACCGTCAAAGCCACATCCCAACAGAATTCGAACAGAACTTGTACAAGGACAGCTGGTTGGTTGGTGAGTGACATGGGAGTCAGGCATGACTGTCCACCCCCATGATGCAGACATCACGAGGGGCACATGCATGGCTAACATCCTCCTGTCTTTTCCCTTCCAGGTGACGCGGCTTATGCCCTTGGGCCCCATTTCCTGACTCCATTCCGGAGTTCCCAAACCAGAGGAGAGAGAAGATACAATGCTGCCCACATACCTACCCGTGCAGTGGTGGAACAAACATTTGGCCTCCTGAAGTCCCGTTTCAAATGCCTGGATAAGTCTGGGGGTACCCTGTTGTATTCCCCAAACTTTGTGTGCCAGATCATCAGTGCATGTTGCATTCTGCACAACTTTGCCATGAGAAAGGGCCTGCAGATTGACATATGTGATGACCTGACCCCCGAACCACACAGTTCCCCCCTGCCTAAGGCTACCCCTAGCTAGCTCACACACACCACATCCACTTCAAATTGGTTTAGCCCAAGTCCAACATGTAGGACTTGGGTGCAGCAATGCCACGCCAATGCACCAATCATGTCGCTGTACATTCACACAGCCGTGGGGATAACTTCTCCCCAACGGCTGAGGGTGACACCCCTTACTGGCAGGAGTGTCACCCCCTCATTCCCACACCAGTCACACACCATTCACACTGTAGCCAGCACTCCTCACCGTGTGCTGGGTCTACAAAGAAAAAAATACTCATCACCAGAGTATATAAAGAAGTATAAAAAGAAAAAAAGCCTAAAAAAAGGACTCATCGGCCCCGTCTTGGTCCCCGTCTGGAGCCACGGCTCCTCAGCTGCATGGGGGCAGCCTCAGGTGGGGGGGGCATCAGGTGGAGGAGGAGCATCCCCTGGTCCCTCCCTGTCTGGCTGACTGGCCTCCAATGCCACCGCTATGCGGGTGAGGACCGCATTGGCTTCAGCCTGCAGCAGCCTTGACTGCCTCCCCTCATCCTGGATGGCAGCTGTATTGGCCCGGACAGCCTCTGCCAGGGACTGGACCTCAGCCACGAGGCCTGCTGTGGTGGCCTGCAGATCCCCCAGGCAGGTGACCACAGCTGACGAATTGACACTGACATCCTGGAGACTGTCACTCATAGTAGCAGAGGAGTCCAGCCTGTCTACCACCCGCTGCATGTGGGCAGCAAGCTCACCCATATGCTGGGTCTGCAAGGCCTGTTGCCTTGCTAGCTGGTCCGGGATGGACTCAGGCACTACCCTAGTCTTCCGGGTGGCCTTCCGGAGGACAGGAGTGGCTTGGGGCCATTTATATGGGGAGGCCCTTGAGGGGGAAGACACGTGGGGGAGGACCCTGAGGGGCTTCCCCTGATGGGGGTGTAGGACACAGAGGGCCCGGCAGAATGGGACGACTCCTCAAGCACCAACCTGACCTCCTGGTCTGACAGAACAGGCTCCTCCTCCACAACCTCAAGAGGTGAGGTGTGGGCACTCCCCTCCACTGATGACTCATGGCTTCCCAGGGGGTCTGTCTCAGGATGCTGTGGGAGGGAAGTTGTGGGATGGCCACCAGAGGATGATGGCCCAGCTCCCTGCTGGGCATCTGTGGATGACACAAAGCATTCACATGTTGGTGGACCCACACACTTGTCACATGTTCCCTTCCACCCCCCCCCCTACATACTCCACACCAGATATAGAAAAATAAAACTTAACTAAAACTTACCAGTGCTCAGGGCCTGATCCCTGGAGTCATATCCCTCAACTCCCTCCACTTGCTCCCTATGGAGACACCGGGCAATCACCTCCTTCTCCGGTGTGAGCCTGAGAACGCTGGCTGGTCCCCCTACAGTGGCAGTAGCATGGTTCCTGATCTCTCCCAGCTTGGCCCGGACACCACGACGCAGGTCATTGATCTTCTTTGCAATCTCCTTGGAGGTCCTGGCCTCATGAGCAAGCAAATTGACCTGTGCGGTGATCTCCTCAAGGATCTCATCCTTCCGGGCCTTGCTGGTGGACCCACTCTCTGCCCCATTCAGGTACACATCATACCTGCCCATGGCTGATATTATCACAGCCCTCTCCTGGGGAGAAAAGTTTCTCTTCCTCTTCTCCCTGCCTGACGCACTAGCAGACCCAGACATGTTTACCACATAACAAAACAAAAGTAACTTGCTTCAGGGGGGAAACAAGCAGTGGGGTGCGGGACGCACATCCACATCGCGGCGCATGCTCCGTCCGTTCAGGCATTCATTTGCATGGGGTCACGCTTGATTTAAATGGATCACGCCCACTTTCCTCCTACTTGCAATTACGCCGGCTTACCCTGACTATTTTACGTTACGCCGGAGCATTTGCGCTGTGGATACGTTGTTTACCGCTTTGGCGTACATCGCCCGCATATATATGCGCCGATGTACGTGGATCTGGCCCAGAGTGTTTTCTGCTGCTGCACCTACCCACATGTTCCTAAACGTTTCATTTGAATTCTTGATGGAGCTGGTCAATTCTTGATGGAGCTGGTCCAACAACCTGATGTCCTCAACTCATTGCAGCCATTATGTTATTGTTGGAGAGATGCTGGACTTCTGTTTCGCTAGTATACAGGAGCATGCAGTGTTGACTAGGTAGATAATGACTGACCTTTTATATCACTTTAAGGAAACTGAGTTGTGATAAAGGAGGAAGTATGTCAGGTCTTTAGGTACAAAATGGTTAATACATTTCTGAGCTATAGGGTTCACGGCAGTCCAAAAGGACTGGAGTTCAGGGCGTGGCCAGAAGAGATGGAGTATGTCACCCATCCCAGATTTACATCACCAGCAGATATCTGGAACTGAGAGGTAGATAGAGTGTAAAGGCAAGGGGATACGATACCAGTGCATCACCAATTTGTAACGAAATTCTTGGTATTTGAAACTAATCGATGACCAAAATGAAAGCATAAAAATTATAGATCTGGCAACAGGAGGTAAAGTAGTTTGTACATTTTCAATGTGGGTTGATACGTTTTTGTTAACTTCCGTTTGCATTTGTAATAAAATATTCTAACTAATAACACAAATAAAGAGTAGCATACCAATCTATAAAAAAAGATGTATGCAGTTTGTAACAGACAACAAATGCTTGAAAATTATCATATGGCCCTGTGTAGTAAAATAGATCTAAGATGGAACTGATGCAATTGTTAAACTTACCCAGGAAAAGGCAAACATATTAGATTTAGTAATTCAATCACATACCTGTTGTAGATAGTTTACTCCTCTGCACATGAAATCACCAAACACCCAGCTTGGCAGTGGGTAAAGAGTGGCAGTAAAAGGCACACAACATACCAGAAAGGTGATGTCCGTTGTAGCAAGGTTTGCTGTGAACACAAAAAAAGATTTTATGAGAACAAAACTGAAACAGTTATTACTTTATTTATAGCTACAGAAAATAGCACTGAGGTTCTGATGTTTCAAAAGTATCTGAAGATGGAAATGTAGCATCGGTAGTACCCGATGATATTTCGCGAGTCCGCGCTCTTGCTCTTCAGGGGTAAATGCTTTGCTATATTTGTAATACAAGTAGTAAATCAAATGAATGTATGTAGCATAAAAAAGGCAGGGAGGTGAGTCATCATCAGGGTCAAACTGTAGGACCCCATACCCACCAGTGGGCAAGGCCAGGTCATCAAATCTCTGATTCCACCGGCGGCGTCAGCAACAAACATCCAGCACGGGACCTGAAAAGGTAACCCCATCGGGTGAACAACAGGAGCACTGACATGGCATTGATAGGTGTAAGTACAAATGTCCCTAGAGGTCTCCCTTTGTCTATGATCATGAACTGGAAAAGTAGTAAGAGAGTATATATGTATATCAGAAAGACCCTGCAAATACAGGTGAGCTTACTGCAGTGTTTGATATGCATGTTGCAAAAATAGTAAAAGAAGTATGTAGAAAAATATATATACACTAGTACATATAACACCGCGCTACCTAACTGAACATAAAATAGCTGCCAAACACCACAGAATTGGATCAATTCTGCAACAGAAACAAGTGATAACAAAAGAAAAGTGTAGCGCTAAAATTATGTGAAAATTAACCATATCACGCAATGAAGCATCATATAAACATATAAAGTGAAAAAACTATATAACACATGAATCATTATATAAATGTGTGACCTAATGTTCAAAAAAGTTCATATCTATGAATATGAAATTCTAAGGGATGAGTCTCAATTTTGATTCTCAATCCAAATGTCCAAATGAACGTGACAATAAATGAAAAGAGTGTTGATAGCAGATCCCCCACCAAAGAGAAATCGGGAGGCTTACCGGAAAACGTGGACTCAACTAAGCATAAACTTAATGAGTCACTAAAACGTGTATATGATGATATCCGGACAGCAAACCTTCTAATGGCAAGAGAGGGATGGGATTTCAATGCTGATCAACTCCTCATATGGTAGATGGAAGCCAACAAGTAGTACCAGGACCAACATACGGGGACCGTAGGCTCTTACATGGGATCCAAAGAGCTCAATCACGGCTCCAGCTTCAAACAATCATTAATTGATGGTGGTTTCCGGGTGTGTCCCAACCTGGCTCTTGTTTTTTTTTTTACACTTTTTTTTGTGAAATGGTAGGGGTCCAATGTACCCCGTTACCAATTCACATGGGGGGAGGGTCGCGATCTGGGGTCCCCTTGTTAAAGGGGGCTTCCAGATTCTAATAAGCCCCCCCCCCCCTTGCAGACCCCCACAAACACCGGGCAAGGGTTGTGGGATTGAGGCCCTTAGAAATCTATTTTTGCTGCAGGGACTGTTCTAAACACAGGAAAAATGCATCACTTTACAGGCATACTATAGACACCCCCCAGGGACAATTATTGTTTCACTTTAAGCATTATTAAAATCACTGCTCCCGGAAAAACTGCCATTTTTAGAACTTTTTTTTGCATTGATACATGTCCCCTGGGGCAGGACCCAGGCCCCCAAACATTTTTTATGACAATACCATGCATATAAGCCTATACAATTAGACTTTAACGGGGTTCCACGGCTTTCGAATTTTCACTGAACTCAGCATATTGTTTGGTGTTCCCGATGATGACTCACCTCCCTGCCTTTTTTATGCTACATACATTCATTTGATTTACTACTTGTATTACAGATATAGCAAAGCATTTACCCTGAAGAGTGAGCGTGGATTCGCAAAACATCGTCGGGTACTACCGATGCTTGGACATTTCACTGATGTTTTTAATTGGTATATACTGTCTACCATGTACGTGGACTGACCCATGTTCACATTGTATGCATATTTTATCGGCCTGTATTTTTTGCTGTTGTGTCTTAGGCCTCGTACACACGATCGGACATATCCGATGAAAACGGTCCGCGGACCATTTCCATCGGATATGTCCGATCTGGAGTTTGATCTGATGGCGTGTACACACCATCGGATCAAATTCCCCGCCGCCGGACGGCGCGGTGACGTGGCGGTGACGTTGACGCCGCCACGTCACCGCCACGTCACCGCACCAGGAAGTTAAACACTTCCGCGCATGCGCCGAATCCATTCGGCGGCGGCGGCGCGGCGGCGGTGGGGGACGACATGTCTGCTGGTAAGTGTACTAACCAGCAGACATGTCGGGCGGACAGATTCCCACCGGATAGATTTCAAAGCATGCTTTGAAATCTGTCGGGTGGAGAAATCTGTCCGCTAGCCCATACACACGAGCGGAGATGTCTGCTGAAACGGTCCATCGGACCGTTTTCAGCGGACATATCCCCTCGTGTGTACGAGGCCTTACATGTGCAACAAACTGTAATAAATCTACTTTTTTACTATTGTAATATGTTTTATGGCTTACCATATTCACCTCATTTAAAGCCCCAGGGCGAACCCCATGCATATAATAAAACCAATAGGAACCACTCTCCCAGTGAGTGCAAAATAATAATGTGAAACAATGAAATTACATTCAAAGGTCAAACAAGAATATACGTGATAAATCATCAAATGATAAATGGCACAAAGTGGACGACAAAAATATTAATATGAAACAAACTCACTCATCAAAAGGTGAGTATAAGTGCTTTAATAAATATAACATAAGAAATCCATATAAAGTTTTTAGAGGCACTGAATCAGAAAAGGTGATAAATGCTTCCACCGTGCAATGAATAAAAAGAACATGTGTTTCTTCTTTCAGTGCAGTGACACCTGACACCTGCAAATTGGACTCTCACCTTACTGCTGTAAGGTAACAGCGTGAATGAATGATCTGATGGGACTCCAGTGGCTGCAGATGGTCCTCTTTTCTCAGGAGTGAGCCCCAGGACCTACCAGATTTGAGCAGTGAAAGCTCTCCTACCAGGCTGTCAACAACGGTCCTGTCCGGGATGCCAAGAATCAAGAGAGCCTCATACCTTCCGGTCGGGTGAGTGGATCTGTGTCCTTTTCATCAATTATCAGCTGCTTATTTTCTCTAGCACTCCTTTGTGGCTGCTACCCACAATCTACAGACTGTTTTACTGACTAATCACTGTCCATACAGTTTGATTCAGGCCAGCAGTGCTAAGAACTGTACCTAAATGCACCTACAATCCACTATAAACTGGTTAATTTCCTACTAACAGTTCTTTTCCATCAAAGTGGGCCTCCTGGACTAACTTATTCAGTACCCAAGTCCTCGCTGTGCATATATAATCTAGTTCTCAGTCTGGGAGCATTTGGTAGACATGTGGTGATACACGCATACCCTGAAGGTACTTAGTAGAGCTGCACGATTCTGGCCAAAATGAGAATCATGATTTTTTTGCTTAGAATGAAGATCACGATTCTCTAACGATTCTCACGGCGTAAAATCTTTTACATTTATACAAAAAAAAAAAAATGGGCTAACTTTACTGGCTATTTTATTTTTTTAATTCAATAAAGTAATTTTTTCCAAAAAAAATGCATTTAAAAAGACTGCTGCGCAAATACAGTGCAACATAAAATATTGCAACAACCGCCATTTTATTCTCTAGGGTCTTTACTAAAAAGTTATATAATCTTTGGGGGTTCTAAGTAATTTTCTAGCAAAAAAATAATGATTTTAACTTAAAAAAGAGCTGTCAGAAAAAGATTTGGTGTTTAAGTGGTTAAACATTCCTAATTTACATACAGAAGAAGTTTATTCCTTTGAAGAGATACAATGGGCCAGGTTCACAGAGCCCTTACTCCGGTCTATCTCGCGTTAGACCGGAGTACTTTCAAATTACGCGCGTCGTTTCATTAGTCTAAATCCTCAAACCATGAAACGATGGCTTCGGGCTTCAATCCGACTGGCTTACGTGTTCGTACGCCTTCGGATCTACGCTGCAATAAATTTGCGGCCGCTGGGTGGATTTCCCGTCGTTTTCCGCGTCGGGGTATGCAAATGAGCTTTTTCCGACGATCCACGAAGTTACGAGCGTCATTTGCAATCTCTTACGGCATCTGTAGTCATCTTTTTGCCGCGTAAAGTTATTCCAGCTTTTATCTGGTCTAATATTAGACAGCCCATGTTAAGTATGGCCGTCGTTCTCGCGTCGAATTTCAACGTTTGTTTTTATTTTTTACGTAAGTCGTCCGGGAATAGAAATGTACGTAAACGACGCTACTCAAACAAAAAATGACGTAACGACGTTATTTCGCACAATGCACGGCGGGAAATTTCTGAACGGAGCATGCGCAGTTCGCTCGCCGCGGGGACGCGCCTAATTTAAATGCTTCACGCCCCCTAATCGCCTATTTCGATTCCGCCGCGAGAAACACACTACGCCGCCGTACCTTACGGGCCAAAATCTACATGAATTCATCGTAGAGCCAGGTAAAATACGGAGGCGTAGTGTATCTCTGATACTCTGCGCCAATGTAATTGTATCTGAATCTGGCCCAATGTTTTCAAAACTTGGCAGGCTGCCCAGACCTGGCAGATTGCCCAGACTGACTTTTGGCTGAGAGCAGACAGGAAATTCTTTGCATACCAAAGTGCAGAGAGAAAATTATTTTCATGTCAAAGATCGTGAAACCCTGTATCAAGAATCGCAACGGGAAAAAGATTGCGATAACGATTCTTGACGATTAATCGTGCAGCTCTAGTACTTAGTACTGGGACTTATGCGATTACCACATCTCCACTTTCTGCCTTAAATGCTACTATACTTTATAATTATTCATATTATGTGTGCTTATAGTCTGACATGACGTGATGTTCTTAACCACTTCCCGACGGCCGTACGAATATATGCGGCCGCCGGGTGCTGCTGAATCTCTGACTGGGCGCATATATGCGTCCAGCGCTCTTCCTGCCCGCTGCATTCCTAAGGTACCAATGCGCATGCCTGGCGGCTGCGATGTCCGCCTGGCACTCGCAATCGGCGGTTACAGGGACAAGGCATGGATCTCTGTGTGTAAACACAGAGATCCATGTCCTGTCAGGGGAGAGAGGAGACCGATCTGTGTCCCTTGTACATAGGGACACAGCATCGGTCACCTCCCCCAGTCACCCCCCTCCCCCCACAGTTAGAATACACCCAGGACACACATTTAACCCCTTCCATGCCCCCCTAGTGTTAACCCCTTCACTGCCAGTCACATTTATACAGTAATCGGTGCATTTTTATAGCACTGATCGCTGTATTAATGTGAATGGTCCCAAAAATGTGTCAAAAGTGTCCGATGTGTCCGCCATAACGTCGCAGTCCCAATAAAAATCGCAGATCGCCGCCATTACTAGTAAAAAAAATAATAATAAAAATTAATAATAATTCTGTCCCCTATTTTGTAAGCGCTATAACTTTTGCGCAAACCAAACAGCTTATTGCGTTTTTTTTTTTTTTTTTTTTTACCAAAAATATGTAGAATAATACGTATCGGCCTAAACTGAGAAAATTTTTTTTTTAAAAAAAAATGGGCTATTTATTATAGTAACAAGTAAAAAATATTATTTTTTTTTCAAAATTGTCGCTCTTTTTTTGTTTATAGCGCAAAAAATTAAAACCGCAGAGATGATTAAATACCACCAAAAGAAAGCTCTATTTGTGGGGAAAAAAGGACGCCAACTTTGTTTGGGAGCCACGTCGCACGACCGCGCAATTGTCAGTTAAAGCGACGCAGTTCCAAGAGCTGAAATTTCACCTGGTCGGGAAGGGCTATAAGTGCCCAGTAAGGAAGTGGTTAATAGACAACGTTGTCTTAGTTTTTGTCTCAGTGGGAGGAATAGTCTCCCATGATTTGTGTCAGTGGGAGAAATAGTGCTGCATCATTGGTATCAGTGGGAGGAATAGTGTCCCATCATTGGTATCATTGGCAGGAATAGTGTCCCATCATTAGTGTCAGTGGGAGAAATAGTGCTGCATCATTGGTATCAGTGGGAGGAATGGAATAGTGTCCCATCATTGGTATCATTGGCAGGAATAGTGTCCCATCATTTGTGTTAGTAGGAAAAATAGTGCCGCATCATTGGTATCAGTGGGAGGGATAGTCTCCCATCATTGGTATCAGTGGGAGAATAGTGTCCCATCATTGGAAAAAGGTTCCTGCTTGTCAAGATTTTATTTATGTATTTTATGTTATTTTAAGTTATTTCCCTATCTACATTTGATTGCAGAGTACTTGTCATGCTCTTACCAACATGTTGCTGCCATTTGCAGCCCTCTAGCCCTTTCCCTTAGTTTTTTTAGAGACATTTTAGTAGTCAAAAATTCGGGTCGCCATTGACTTCAATGGGGTTCGGGTTCGGGTTAAGTTCGGGTCCCGAACCCGGACTTTATTCCGAAAAGTTCGGCCGAACCTGAACATCCAGGTGTTCGCTCAACTCTACTCAAGACTAGGGACACTAGAAACAGAGGGCCAGATTCAGGTACAATTGCCCTGGCGCAGAGTATCAGAGATACACTACGCCGCCATATTTTACCTGGCTCTAAGACGAATTCAGGTAGATTTCGGCCCGTAAGGTACGGCGGCGTAGTGTATTTCTCGCGGCGGAATCGAAATACGCGATTAGGGGGCATAAAGCATTTAAATTAGGGGCGTCCCCGCGGCGATCGAACTGCGCATGCTCCGTTCAGAAATTTCCCGCCGTGCATTGCGCGAAATAACGTCGTTACGTCATTTTTTTTGAGTAGCGTCGTTTACGTACATTCCTATTCCCGGACGACTTATGCAAAAAAAATAAAAAATGAAATTCAACGCGGGAACGACGGCCATACTTAACATGGGCCGTCTAACTTTAGACCAGCTAATAGCTGGTATAACTTTACGCAGCAAAAAGATGACTACAGATGCCGTAAGAGATTGCGAAGGACGATCGTAACTTCGTGGATCGCCGGAAAAAGCTCATTTGCATACCCCAACGCGGAAAATGACCCGAACTCCACCCAGCGGCCGCAAAAAGATTGCAGCGTAGATCCGAAGGCGTACGAAGACGTAAGCCTGTCGGATCGAAGCCCGAAGCCGTCGAATCGTGGTTTGAGGATTCAAACTAATGATACGATGCACGTAATTTGAAAGTACTCCGGTCTAACAGGAGATAGACGGGAGTAATGGCTCTTGTGAATCTGGCCCAGAGTCTCTACATAATATTTTGTAGTTTACCAGTCTTTAGTGCAGTGACAGCTAATGGAAGAAAAAAATAATAAATAAACACCAAAAAAAGAGAAAAATGAAAACATGTTTAATATCTATAGTCCACCTTGCTCAACATGTTTAATTCCAATAGATTTACCTTGAAGATGTCTGTGGGGATGAAATACGTTGAGCAAGACAGATTCTAGATACTAATTGCAGCTATCTTTTTACTCTTTTTTGTTGTTTTTGTTGTTTGCCATTTTTTCAGCTTTTAAAGTTATTCTCTGCAAGTTAATAGCTTTGATAGCTAACAGCATGCTATTATTTTGCTTGGCTATGTGTTGTTGCTAAACAAAAATTTGAATGTAGCCTGAAAGCTTTTGTGCATGCTGTATGCTCTCTCTGAGGAATATCCACACTTTCAACTTTTTTTTCTTTTCTGGATGCTTGGCAGTATTAAACGTGTGAATAAGACATCTTGTTTTATATACCCGACACTTTCAATTTCATAAAAACATTTTTAGGCATACTATGTTCAAAATGCTGTATACTTCTCTGCATATCCTTTCCAAAATGTTTTTTTTTCCCACATGTTTTATTCCATGAAGCCTCGTACACACGACCAGTTTTCCCGTCGGGAAAAATGACATGACAGCTTTTGGCCGGGAAAACGGGCTGTGTGTATGCTCCATGGTTTCCTTTTTTCCCGCCAGTTTTCCTATAGGGAAAGTCTGCGGTGGAGTATACACACGGCCAGGTTTCCCGGCAAAAGCTCTCGTGGCAGTTTTTCTTCCGGGTCAACCGGCTGTGTGTAGGGGGAAAAAGCTGCCGACCGATTCTCGGCTTTCCCCTTTGGGTTTCCCGGCGGTAAAAAGTTTGCTGGGAAACCTGATCGTGTGTACGAGGCATAACAAGACATTTTCTTGAATGGAATGAATGTTTTTTCACATCTATTGTTAGTTGAAAAAATGAGACTGCTTTCTTAAAAAGCATATGTTTGTCTGAGATTGCACATTTCCTTCACATATCACTAAAAATATAGGGCTGGATTCAGGTAGAGCGGCGCATCTTTGTGCGGGCGTAGCATATCTACGTTACGCTAAGCCGGCGCAACGTTGAGAGGCAAGCATGCTATTCACAAAGAAAATGCGCTCAACGTTGCGCCGGCCTAGCGTATAGTTGTCGGCGTAAGCCGACGTAAGTCAAAGTAGGTGGGAGTGGGCTGGAAGTGGGCGTGATATATTATAATGAAGCGTGACCCCATGCAAATGATGGCCACAGCTTCAAAAAACGAACTGCGCATGTGTCGTCTCTTGGACGCATCCCAGTGCGCATGCTCAGAGATACGTAGAAATAGCTGCCTAATATACGTCGAACACGGCCCGGATTCAGGTAGAGCGGCGCATCTTTGTGCGGGCGTAGCATATCTACTTTACCTCAGTGGTGTCTGGCTGTAGGAATTCCTGCTATGCCATCATAGATACTGGGCAGCTCCCTGCCTGATTCAGTGGACAACCTTGCTTTATGTTTTGTTTCTGGGTAACCCTGAACCTTGCTTCCTGATTTAAACCATGTCTCTGCACCTCCTGTTTGCCAGATTATTGTGCTCTCTCTAGCTGATATCTTGCTCCTTGCATATCTGCTGCTGTCCTTATCCTTGCTACACCTTGTTTGTAACCCTTGGCTTGTTCATTGACTATGTTTCCATCTGATCCCATCTAGCTACTACGCATTACTGACCTTTTGACTTGTTCATCGACTACGCTTCTGCTTCTTCCTTGTCTGCATCGGTTATCTGATCACCGCTTTCTCTTTTCCTGCTGGGGAAATCCAAAGGGCAGTGACCAGGCATTAGCATGCAGTGAAAACCCATCTCCATCATCAGGAGCTCTAGTAAAGACTGGCTAGTCCTTAGACCCTTCTCTTCATGTGGGTGGAAGAGGTTATCTGCTATCCATTTGCATATTTTAAGCTGGCTACTTGTGAACCTCTCTACTGCTATAACCACTGGCCTCTGAGTCTCAGATCAGGCCGTGACAAGCCCTGATGAAGGGGTAATTTTGAGCCCCCAAAATGTGATAGAAACACTTATAGACCTTATGCCTCTGACTTTCCTCTCTATTTTGTAAGCTGACCTATAAGACTTTCTATGACCATTTGAAAAGCTGACAACTGGATATTCCTTCTGAATATTGAAGCTAATATTCAGCAATATCTACCTATATACCAAGTGAACCAGTGACCCATTCTTTCTTCCTATTTAGAAAAATAAATACTGACAGAAATTGTAACTTCTAGCTCTATTCAAATATCAAAAATGGAATGGAATTAGGCTTTAATAAATCAGAGCTCAACATGCAGAGGACAGTGTCAACCGTTTTTTAGTCATGCTTAATTTTGCTGACTTCATTGCTTGAAATGGGTCAGTACACATTTTAATAGTAAACCACCAGACATTAAAACATCAGGACTAAATATTTTTCTGAACTATTATACTTTATTTCCAACTATTGTTTATATGTAGACCCTTAAAATGTCTAGCAATACAGAAAATCCAAAAAATTACCCCATGCACATTCTCACCCCATCAAATAGACAAGATTCTCCAACTTTGCTTTATGCCTTTTCTATTAACACAAAAACTCAAGACTCCTGCTATAATTTGATGACCTGCTAGTAAAGAGTCTCTGCTAAACCCAAAAGAGTATACCCATGGACATCAGACCTCTGCTAGCGAGGTTTGCAATCAGAAGGGAACATTCCTACACATCTGGTGGGACTGTCCTACTCTAAGTTTTAGAATGCACACATCTCAGGTCCTTGATGCCCACCTTCCAAGCCACCCTTCAGTTTATTTACTGCATTATACATCCCAAACGAAAATCTTACAGGTGGAGTGTTTTATCCCATCTTCCTAATACAGCTAAAGGTCTCATTCCAGCCATTTGGAAGAAGCCCCTACATCTGATCTTTAATGATTGGATTACTACAATTTGAGTGCTAGTATTTCTCCCAGAAAGATAAACAAGAATTTTTGGGGGGATATGGACATCCTGCATGTATTACCAAAGCAAAATATTGTACATAATTGGCCATCTAATGACCTATATGTCACAAATAAAGCTCCAGTACATAACCTCTGGAAAACATTATTGTACTGGTATCCTCCCTCTTTTGTTTAAAGGCTTGTCCAGGCCTTCAAGATCACAATTTTAGAGTTGACAATTTTACCCTTTTTTCCTCTTGCAGTGTAGACCAACCTTACTAATAGCAAGGTTGCATACTCTGTGCCTGTGTATGCATTTATTTTGTTTGAATAATGTAAGCCATTTATAGGGCTTCATACTCACTAATCTTAATTGTTTCCACTTGACACACTCATCTGTAATTGCTTCCCTTTTCTCTTTTCCTTGAATGTCCATTATACCCCCATCCCTGCTCTTTTTCCTTCCCACCCCTGGATCCCTAATTTTTTAAATGTACGGTGTTTTTTAGTTGATGTATACATTGTGCAAATCAGCTGAACATTACAGTGCCTAATTACTGTGTGTTACAGCATTGATAGCAAAAAAAAAAAAGAAGATTATACAGTATGTAACCAATATTTTTAGTTCACTCCTTTTAATGGGAAAACTAAACAAATTTGTAATCTATGCAATGGCCTTGATATTGTTATATCTGAAATATAAATAGGTAACCCCAAACTTCGTACACACACAAAAAAGAACAAATATACTGTTCTGTTACATTAAGTAATACAAAATTAAAAATCTGCTGGATGTAATGCAGATGATTATAGGTTGCATTTAAACACAGTTTCCCTTCTTTCCTCCTTTTTTTCATGTCAAACAGACAAACCTAACAGGCACTAGGCAAGCAAATTGGAATTATAATCTTTGAAATATAAATATATATATATCTATATAGATATATATATCTATATCTATATAGATATATATAGATATATATAGATATATAGATATATACAGTATATATAGATATATAGATATATATATATACACACACATATATATATATATATATATATATATATATATATATATATATATATATATATATATATATATATATATATATATATATATATTTCATATTAGAATACATATTTTGAATTCCCATACTTTTGTTGAATGACAAACTTTACAGCCGTATGTTTCAGTAATGCACATAACATGCATTGAGTGCCATTTATTTAGAATGCACCCCAACACACTAAAGAAAGCACCTGCATTGTCGAATGTCACAATAAATGTCAACACATATTAATGTGTTGCATTTAGATTTATATGCAATTTTGGGACAATACAGTGTGTTGGCAGCTCATTCATTTATAACTTTTTGCTAGTAAAGTTTTATATTTACACAATAAGCATATAAAACAGTGTATTACAATACAACATGACACACTCATTGCATGTTTTTCATTTAGAAAGGCTCATTTAATTTGAATGGGATGTCAGTGCATCACACATTAAAGCGGAGTTCCGGTCGTTTCTGTGTTTATTAAAAGTCTGCTGACTCACTCACACATACACTCACGTGTCCCATAATCCAGCAAATCAGCCACCCAAAGCCTCAGTTCTCTCCCTTGCCTCTGCCTGGTGCCGGCATTACAAGTGTGGGCACCTGGCTGTGACAGCTTGTGGCTTCACAGCCGGGTACACACTGCGCCTCCTTAGTGGCCGAGCAATCTTCTGGGATGTGTCCCAGGAAATTGCAAGAAGTGAGGGGGAGAGGAAAACTTCCGCTCAACTCACCTAGGCGGCCTGAGCGTAAGTGGGAGCAGAGTACCTGTCAAAATTAGGAACCCACTCTCCCCCCAAAAAATGACATGCCAAATGTGGCATAGAAGGGGTTGAAGAGTGCTTAAAGCAGAACTTCCACTTTTGGGTGGAACTCTGCCCCCCATCCATGCATCCGGCCCCACATCTATGCATCCAGCCCCCAGACCATGCAGGTCACTGGACACATAGATTCCAATCACTTTTTTTTTTAAGCATGTGATTAGAGCCAAAGGCTCTAATAGGCTTAAAAAGGGTGGGCTCGGGCGCAGAGCACTGCACCTGGTGCACACCCGGTTGTGTGACAATAACAAATGAATATTCACTATTGCAACACTGATTCTCCTGAATCAGGAAGTGGGTCCTGAGACCCATCACTCCATTGACCGAAAGGAGATCTGATTGTATTGGCTGCCAGGAGGAAGAGGGAGGAGAGAAATTGGAAGCAAGGAAGCAGCCATCCACAGCCCAGAGAGAAGCCGCTGGCTCCCGGAGTGCTGCCCGTGCGAGATTGGGTAAGTGCAGGGCCCGACTACTGGCTGACTGACCCGGGGGGTTGCCACCCGTGACCCCCGTGACCTGGCCAAACGACCGGGGGAGTGGGTGCCGTCCATGACACGACCGACAGTGGGTGGGTGTGGCAGTGGGTGGATTGTTTGCCGCCCCCCCAAAAAAAAGCACCAGCGGCCACTGTCTTTAACATGTAACACAATGCATGTTAACACATGGCAAAGAAGTACTGTTGAGGCATGGAATGTTTCTGGAGAAATTTACTAGGCTCCGATCTCTCTAAGTTTGAGAGTCCTTGTCCTAGGAAACTTAGGTGCTCATGTACTGTTTTGAGCAACAGGCATTTTGCTACATGTGATGGAACGCTAGGATGTGAACAGGGGTCATTGAAATGAATGGGATTTGGCTTGAACATTTTGGAGCTACAGTACACACTTTAAGTAAAAAATCGCTCAGGTGTGAATTGTGGTTTATAGACAATCATGGACATATGTGAGATATATTATTTATTTATAATAGTTTATAACTACCGCTGTGCACATGAGTTTTCATAGCCTGGCAGAATTTATAGTTTCTTAATTTTTCAGAGACTAAGAATGATAACACAAAAAAAATTCTTTCACTCATGGTTAGTGTTTGGCTAAAGCCATTTATTATCAATCAACTGTGCTTACTCTTTTTTTTATTCATAATGACAACAGAAACCAACCAAATGACCATGATCAAAAGTTTACATACCCTAGTGATTTTGGCCTGAATTTCAGCCACAACTGCCAGGAAAATTGTTTGGGATACAAAGAAAAACACACAAATAACTTCAGATGAAATACAGGACTCTTTGAAAACATGTGATGTGGCTGTTTCAAGATGCACAATAAGGAAGCACATGAAGAAAGATTGGCTGCATGGTTGAGTCGCCATAAGAAAGCCATTACTACTCAAATACCGCAAAGTATCCCGCATACAATATGCCAAACAGCACAGAGACAAGACTCAAACCTTCTGGCACAAAGTCATTTGGAGTGATAAGACCAAAATGTAGCTTTTTGGCCACAACCATAAACACTACATTTGGAGAGGCATCAAAAAATACTGGAGGAACATTTGCATTCATCAGCCAGGAAGCTGCGCATGGGATGTACTTGGACATTCCAACATGACAATAAGCCAAGTCGACCTGTCATTGGCTACAGCAGAATAAAGTGAACGTTCTGGAGTGGCCATTTCAGTCTCCTGACCTCAATATCATTGAGCCACTCTGGGGAGATCTCAAAACCTGCAGTTCATGCAAGACAGCCTAGGAATTTACAGGAACTGAAGGCTTTTTGCCAAAAGGAATGGGCAGCTTTACCATCTGACAAAATAAAGAGCCTCATCCACAAATACCACAAAAGACTTTAAGCTGTCATTGATGAAAAAGGGGGCAATACACAGTATTAAGAATTGGGGTATGTAAACTTTTGTTTAGGGTAATTTGGGTAGTTTCTGTTGTCATTATGATTTAACCACTTGCTTACTGGGCACATATACCCCTCTCCTGCCCAGGTGAAATTTCAGCTTCCGGCACTGTGTCGCTTTAACTGACAAATGCGCAGTCGTGCGACGTGACTCCCAAACAAAATTGACGTCCCTTTTTCCCCACAAATAGAGCTTTCTTTTGGTGGTATTTGATCACCTCTGCGGTTTTTATTTTTTGCACTATAAACAAAAAAAGAGCGACAATTTTTTTTTTAAAAATCAATATGTTTTACTTGTTGCTATAATAAATAGCCCAATTTATTTATTTTTTTTAAACTTTTTTTTTCTCAGTCTAGGTCGTATTCTTCTACATATTTTTGGTAAAAAAAAAAAATCGCAATAAGCGACTGGTTTGCGCAAATGTTACAGCGCCTACAAAATAGGGGACAGAATTTTTTATTATTATTATTTTTTTTTACTAGTAATGGTGGCGATCTGAGATTTATATTGGGACTGCGACATTATGGCACTTTTGACACATTTTTGGCACCATTCACATTTATACTGCGAGCAGTGCTATAAATATGCACTAATTACTGTATAAATGTGACTGGCAGGGAAGGGGTTAACACTAGGAGACGAGGAAGGGGCTAAATGTGTACCCTGCATAGTGTTTCTAACTGTGGGGGAAGGGGACTGACTGGAAGAGGTGACTGATCTGTGTCCCTATGTACAAGGGACACAGCATCGGTCTCCTCTCTCCCTGACAGGACGTAGATCTGTTTGTTTACACACACAGATCCACGTCCTTGTCTGTGTAACCACCGAGTGCGGGTGCCAGGCAGGCGCATCAGCATCTCAGTGATGCGGCGGATGCTCGCACGCCCCCCAGTGGCTGGAGGCCATATATAGACGGCCTCCCGGCAATTGGGATCCACACTGCGGCCGTAGAAATGGTATGGCCGGCAGCAAGTGGTTAAAAATAGTAAACACAGTTGACTTATAATAACAGCTGCAGCCAAACACAAATGAGTGAAAGAAAAGCTTTTGTGTTATTATTCATATTCTCTGAAAAATGGCCAAGAAATCATAAATTCTGCCAGGGTATGTAAACTTATGAGCACAACTGTAATTGTGGAAATATTTTTATAGCTTCGTCTTTGGTTGCTTTCACAATTTAAAATTGCTATATCTGATCCGAACAAATCCTGCACAAGTTTACAAATGTATCTCTTGATATTTCTTTATAGATCCCATGACTCTTGTTCAAGCCCAATACTTAAGAATATGCTGTTCAAAACCACAAATGCAGAAATAGATTTGTGGCAACATATTAAATAAATTGCAGCACTTGACCTGCATGTATATTACACGTATTATTGTTTGAAATTGAGCTTAATATAAAAGCATTAGGGTCTGAATCTCGGAGCTGTAAGTGGGCTTAGAAATTACATTTACATTTGACAATTCGAATGACCATATCCAAGGCCTTTCAGTAAAGCTATCAACAGCAACAAGGTAGAAAATATACTGCAAGCCACACAATCCAAGCTATTGATTTCAAAGCTGTGCAACAACCAAGTACCAATTATGGCTTTACTGTATTGATATAATTAAAATGATGGTACAATAAGCATCAGCAAACAACCTTTTAGAAGAATGCAATGATGCAATGTTTGATGCATGATACATATCTCCTCTCTGTTATAACCTATAAATTATATACATATAACATTCCTAGATAGCATTTTTGTCCTTATCAATGTTTGACGTTGTAGGAAAAAAACAAACATCAAGTCAGTTTTGATTGTTTCAATACAGAACATTTCCATTTGCCATTAAATACAATAATCACAATTGTTCTTGTATAATTAAGAAAAGGCATAAGCCTAGTTATATTAGCTATGGCTTGAATTCCATATAAAACTAGGAACGATATAGTTATATAAAGCACAAACTGAGCTTTAATTGGTATGTGAGAGAATCTCATTGACAACACTTTAAAAGACATTAGGTAACCCTAATATCTCATGTAGAGAAGTTACTGGTGGAAAAACAAAAATAGGAAGGTAATAAACAGATATAGAGAAAAAAAGAGAGAATAAACCACACACAGCCAGACACCTAGGCCCGGATTCACATAGATCGGCGCATATTTATGCCGCTGTAGCGTATCTCTTTTACGCTACGCCGGTGCATCGCGTAGAGGCAAGCATGGAATTCACAAAGCAAATGCTACCAACTCTGCGCCAGCGTAGCGTATATTTCGTAGGCGTAAGTGGGCGTGATCCATGCTAATGAAGCGTGACCCCATGCAAATGATGGGCTGGACGCCAGACAAGTACTTAAAATGAACTGCGCATGTGTCGAGACATGGACGTATAAACGTGCGCATGCGTACAACCACCTCGGAACAACTGCCTAAGATACGCTGTGTACGCTGTTAACGTAACCTACACCCAGCCAGACCCACGTCGGCCCATATTCACAGACGTCCAACGTAAAATACGTAGGCTTGTGTTCCCTGGTCCATACCTTTGTATGGGTTGCGCCTTATCTATGGGGAATAACTTTACGCCGAACGTAAAACTTACACAAACCGCGTAAATCATGCGCCGGGCGCAAGTACATTCGTAAATCGGCGTATCTCCCTCATTTGCATATTTAAATCGAAAATCAATGGGAGCGCCAAATGTGTCCAGCGTAAAAATTGCGCCCACTCTACACCGGCATAGGCAAGTTACGTCGGTGGGATAAAGTCTGTTTTTAGGCTTATCTAAGTTTGTGGGTTCGGCACACAGATACGACGGCGCATATTTGTACTTACGCGGCATATCTGGAGATACTTCGGTGTAAGTGCTTTGTGAATCTGGGCCTAAGTTTTTTTTAGAAGGATGCTGGAAATGGCAGCCCAAAAAAGGTCTCATGATGGGTATACTTCTTGTGAACATTAAGTGATTGATATTACTTTTGGTTCTTCACTGTATAAACACTGTTTTATTACATTTTTTACACTAAGATATAGTTGTGAGGCCAGCAAACCAGCCCCAAAAGACTTGTAGCAATCATAAACATAAGGTCAATAAGGTCAATCCTGCCACCCCTGAAACAATCATACCCGTATCAGTAGGATGAAGGATATACTGGAAATGTCCATCAACTGTACCTGTCAGATACTGGTTAACTGGCATCTAATGTGTAAACAAACTTGCAGTCTTTATACCCTATATGCATGTGATCAGACCAACATTCAGCTGGCAATAAAAAATGTTATGGAGGGAAGACCCTCAGGACCACCATAGATACCCTATCTACCATAGAGATCAGCAGGCTGGGAAAGACAGACCAGTGGTGTATTTAGGTTGTTTGCTGCCCTAGGCCTGACTAAACTCGTGCACCCCCTAATTTAAATATGACCCACCCCTTCCTGTCAAGGCCACACCCTTTTATGTTTAAGACCCATCCTGACATTTTTGAGTGTGGACACTAGTTCTCAATGCCTGGGTGGGGGTAATGGATTCCCTTAATTTGCATGGATTTCCTCTCACTTCCTGTTTGGCTATGGGGCAGGAAGTGAAGGTAAATCTCTGCAATGGGACAGGGATGGTAAAAAATAAACTGTCATGGGCTATAACCCTCAATTACTCTATCCAAAATGAAAAAAAAAAGTGTTGCCTATAGTTCTACTTCAAGCACAAATTTCAGATAATTTTATGGAGAGGACTAAGAAGATATAACCATGCCAATGGTGCAGCAGAAAACATATAGCACAGTGAGGAAGGTTTGTGGTCCAGGATGATAGGACAGTCAAAATTAGAAACAGCTTGCGTTACACCAACAGTGTAGCACAAGCCAGCGGGGACACTTTCTGTGCTGCCCTAGGCCTGGGCCTTGTTGGCCTAGGCAAGGATACAGCGTTGAGACAGACAGAGGACCACCCTGATTTGGAATTACAATTACATGCTTACCTAAAGCTGTATTGTGATTGTGGTGCAGTGGCGTAACCAGAGTTATGGGCGCCCGGGGCAGAACTTTTTTTTTCGCCCCCCCCCCCCCCCATCTGCTGCAAAATGGTGGCCATGCCATCAAATGCAGCCACTGTGTCATCAATTGTCACCACTGTGCCATGCCATCAAACGCAGCCACTGTGCCATGCCATCAAACGCAGCCACTGTGCCATGCCATCAAACGCAACCACTGTGCCATGCCATCAAATGCAGCCACTGTGCCATCAAATGTAGCCACTTTGCCATGCCATCAAACGCAGCCACTGTGCCATGCCATCAAACGCAGCCACTGTGCCATGCCATCAAATGCAGTCACTGTACCATGCCATCAGACACAGCCACTGTGCCATCAATTGTCACCACTGTCCCATCAATTGTCATCACTATGACATCAATTGTTACCATTGTGCCATCAATTGTCACCACTGTGCCACCAATTGTCACCACTGTGCCCATCAATTGTCACTGTCCAGACATCCATCCACCTCGGAGCTTTATATTATAACCTGCTGGGACTTGTAGTTCTCCATCGTCTCCTGGGGCTCTGGTGCATGCGATCCACCATCTTTGTTCAGTTTTTCTCACTGCTGGGACTTGTAGTCCCATAGATGGTGGATCGCATGCACCTGAGCCCCAGGAGACGATGGAGAACTACAAGTCCCAGCAGGTTATACATACAATAAGGCTCTGAGGTGGATGGGTGTGGATTGCATGCACCTGAGCCCCAGGAGACGATGGAGAACTACAAGTCCCAGCAGGTTATAATATAAGGCTCTGAGATGGATGGGTGTCCAGACATCCATCCACCTCGGAGCCTTATATTATAACCTGATGGGACTTGTAGTTCTCCATCTTCTCCTGGGCTCACAGTGCATGCAATCCACACCCATCCACCTCAGAGCCTTATTGTATGTATAACCTGCTGGGACTTGTAGTTCTCCAATCTCCATCTTCTCCATGAGCCCCAGGAGAAAATGGAGAACTACAAGTCCCAGCAGTCTTACTAAAATGACAGGCTCTGAGGTGGATAGGTGGGGATCAGGCAGTGCACCCCTTTAGATTTACACCGACCCCCCCCCCCCCGTTTCTCTCTCTCCCCTGCGGTACAGGAGAGTGTTTTGCTTACCTTGCTGGCGATGGAGAAAATCAAACTTGCCACCACCGCCGCGCTGTAAACACGTGTTCCACGGCCAATCAGCGCAGCACAGAGGTACAGCGCCTCCCACTCCATCGCCCGCCAATCGGTGCTCCTGTGCCGTTATCTGTTTTTTTTTTCAGCCCTTCCACCTGGTTGGCTGGTGTTTCCCGCCACTCCCACATCAAGGGAGACAGACAGTTCCACCAGCTAACCAGGCGGAAGGGCTGAAAAAAAAACTCTTCGCTCACCGCCGCCGGGTGTACCAAGATGGCCGACCGCTCCGAAACTAGGCCAAAGCCGCTGCCTTTCCTAAGGCGGTGGCGGCGGCTGTAAATCTGTGACACGGACGCCAGGATTCCCCCCCCCCGCACAATTTTTCGCCCGGTGCAACAGCCCCCCCTGTCCCCCCCCCCCCCCCGCTACGCCAATGTTGTGGTGAGAGGCTAGGAAGCACAAAGGTGACACCACTGTGAAAGGGGAAGATAGTATATCTTCATGGACATATACAGTTAATGTTGAAGAAATTTACCATTGAAAAAGGACATCAATTAATCATCCAACTTTTACATCAAAATCATTTGTATATCACGTTTATTATAATATTGTGGACTGTAAACTGAGTTTTATATCTGCAACTACTTTTTTGTTACGTGATTATAGGCACAACAGTATATTGTGTGGACTTACACATTTATATGTTTGAAATTGCACAGACTTATTCATTTATTTATTGGCTCTGGAAGATGTATACTTGTGGGGATCAGTGCACTTTATAGTGTTTATTTTAAATTGGCTGTACACCCTGTACAACCACTTTTACCTACAGGTACCGTAAGTCTAGATTAATGCTTACCTGTAGGTGCTCGAAATATCTCCTAAACCTCCACGGTTTAGGAGATATTTACAATAATGACGGGTGCCGATGTCTACGGCGCATGCGCTGTAGACAACGATGCAGGCGCACTTTAGAAACGGTGATCATGCCGTTTCTAAAGGAGGTCATGCCATGACTGGCGGCTCCCACACGGGAGTGACGTCACCATGGCTCCGGCCAATCACAGTGCTGGAGCTGCGATACCCGGAAGTAACCCCCAAAAGAGATGTCGGCTACTGGAGCGGTGTACGAGGACGGCTGCGGGGGCCTCGATCTAAGGTGAGTATTACACAATGAGGTCATATGCTATGCATACAAGCTCATTAAGGCTTTGTCTTGCAAATGTTTGTTTTTTTGTTGTTTTTTTTGAAAAGTGGGTTTACAACCACTTTCATTTACAGTAGTTTTAAATCCATTACTATTCAATTTGTCTGCTTTACAGTAGGGTTGTCCCGATACCACTTTTTTAGGGCCGAGTACAAGTACTGATACTTTTTTCCATGTACTCGCCGATACCGATTACCGATACTTTTTTTTAAATGCAGCCACGTGTCCCCAAATGCAGCCTTGTGTCCCCAAATGCAGCCATGTCCCTTAATTAAGCCATGTCCCTTAATTCAGCCATGTCCCTAAATTCAGCCATGTCCCTAAAATCAGCAGCCATGTCCCTCAATTCAGCAGCCATGTCCCTCAATTCAGCAGCCATGTCCCTCAATGCAGCAGCCATGTCCCTCAATTCAGCAGCCATGTCCTAAATGCAGCAGCCATGTCCCTCAATTCAGAAGCCATGTCCCTCAATTCATTAGCCATGTCCCTCAATTCATTAGCCATGTCCCTCAATTCATTAGCCATGTCCCTCAATTCAGCAGCCATGTCCCTAATGCAGCAGCCATGTCCCTAATGCAGCAGCCATGTCCCTAATGCAGCAGCCATGTCCCTAATGCAGCAGCCATGTCCCTCAATTCAGCAGTCCATGTCCCTCAATTTAGCAGCCATGTCTCTCAATTCAGCAGCCAATGTCCCTAATTCAGCAGCCATGTCCCTCAATTCAGCAGCCATGTCCCTCAATTCCCTCAATTCAGCAGCCATGTCCCTAATGCAGCCTTGTGTCCCCTAAGACAAAGCCAAGTCCCCCCCCCCCTCCTCCCGCCGCTGCCAAGTCCCGACATCTAGTTACTATGCTAGTTGAATAACTGTGTTCCCCCGCCGCGCCAACATGTATAGCCCCTCCTCCTTGCCCAGAAACTTTGATAGACAGATCACCCGTCCTTACCACAAAAATCAGCGTTTGAACTTGCAAATGAACATATAGACAAGCCTGATGCATTTTGGAAACAAGTTCTGTGGACCGATGAGGTTAAAATAGAACTTTTTGGCCGGAATGAGCAAAGGTACGTTTGGAGAAGAAAGGGCACAGAAATTTCATGAAAAGAACCTCTGTCCAACTGTTAAGCATTAGGGTTGGATCAATCATGCTTTGGGGATGTATTGCAGCCAGTGGCACAGGGAACATTTCACGAGTAGAAGGAAAAATTGATTCCATAAAATTTCAGCAAATTTTGGATGTTAACTTCATGCCATCTGTGAAAAGGCTGAAGTTAAAGAGAGGTTGGCTTCTACAAATGGATAATGATCCTAAACACGCCTCAAAATCCACAGGGGATTGCATCAAGAGGCGTAAACTGAAGGTTTTGTCATGGCCTTCACAATCTTCTGACCTCAACATAATTGAAAATCTATGGATAGACCTTAAAAGAGCAGTGCGTGACAGACAGCCCAGAAATCTCAAAGAACTGGAAGACTTTTGTAAGGAAGAATGGGCAAAAGATACCTCAAACAAGGATTGAAAGACTATTGGCTGGCTACAAAAAGCATTTACAAGCTGTGATACTTGCCAAAGGGGGCAGGACAAGATATTAACTCTGCAGGGTGCCCAAACTTTTGCAGACGCCATTTTTTTTTGTTTTCTATAATTTTAATGGAATAATGGAAATAAAATCTAACTTTTTTTGACATATTATAAGAATGTCTAATCTGTAATTTGATGCCTTTTGGAGATTTTTCCATCTTTCCTTGGCTTCGTTATGCACATTAATACAAATTTTTACCTGGGGTGCCCAAACTTTCGATCCCCACTGTAGAAGCCATTGGACTTTCGTGATGCAAAGCCAAGATAATGCTTTACAATAATGCACTTTATTTTGGGTTTTAAGAGCCAATCTCTGCAATGTTTACATGGGCTACCATGTCCTCTTACTGTTTAGCTGAATTTAGATAGTTATATAGTTTAGAAAGGATATGTTTTGGTTCTGTTGCAGGACATATGAAACTATTATCATGTCAAGAAATAAATATAAAAAATTGCAGTCTGAGCCTCGGCAGGTGCTGGGATGTGGGCCTGGAAAAGATTGCTAAAGGATCCTGGAGTCTTGGTCTGGAGGAGAATCTTTTGTCTCCCTCACTGAGGTACTACCTATGGATGCTGGGTGGCAGACAGCTCCTATGATATTGTGAGTAAAGATCTTGCTGTGGACTCTTGAGTGTGCAAGTGCTAAAAGGGGACTAAGTGCCAGAAGATGTTAGATGGACTGGGACTGCTCTTATAGAGTCCTCTGTTACCTCCAGCAAGGTTGCTTGGAGAAGATTAGTGAAAAGCTAACCTCCTTAGTTCTGCTGTTTGGAGTATCCTGATCCCTTAGGCTGGGTTCACATCCCCATTAGCCCTCACGTGTCCTGCCAGCAGACATACCTCAATAATCCCTGATTACACAGCACCCTGCACCTCTGGACCCCTTTACATTACACAGCACCGTGCATCACTGGACCCCGTTACATTGCACATCCCCCTGCACCTCTGGGCCCCTTTACATTACACAACACCCTGCACCGCTGGACCCCTTTACATTACACAGCACCCTGCTCTTCTGGACCCCTTTACATTACACAGCACCCTGCACCTCTGGACCCCTTTACATTACACAGCACCTTGCACCTCTGGGCTCCTTTACATTACACAGCACCCTGCATCACTGGACCCCTTTACATTACACAGCACCTTGCACCTCTGGACCCCTTTACATTACACAGCACCTTGCACCTCTGGACCCCTTTACATTACACAGCACCCTGCACCTCTGGACCCCTTTACATTACACAGCACCCTGCACCTCTGGACCCCTTTACATTACACAGCCCACTGAACCCCTTTACATTACACAGCACCCTGCAGCTCTGGACCTCCTGCATGTTACACAGACCCCTGTTCAGTGCAGCCCCCCTTGAGTGTATCTCCCCCTTAAATGCAGCTCCCCATCAGTGTAGCCCCATTCAGTGCAGCCCCCTTCTGTGTAGCCTCTCCCATCTATGCAGCCCCCATCAGTGTAGCCCCCATTCAGTGCAGTCCCCCTTCTGTGTAGCCTCTCCCATCAGTGCAGCCCCCCAACAGTGTAGCCCCCCCCATCATTGCAGCCCTCCTTCAGTGTAGCCCTCGTTCAGTGCAGCCCACCTTCTGTGTAGCCCCCATCAGTGTAGCCCCCCTTCAGTGTAGCCCCCTGTTCAATGCAGCCCCCCTTCAGTGTAGCCCTCGTTCAGTGCAGCCCACCTTCTGTGTAGCCCCCCATCAGTGTAGCCCCCTGTTCAATGCAGCCCCCCCTTCAGTGTAGCCCTCCTTTCAGTGTAGCCCCCCTTAAGTGTAGTCCCACCCCATTCAGTACCTCTGGTAAGCATGCCGGGTGTCCTGCCAATAAGGGTCCCCTCCCCCTGTTTACACATTAACAGAGAGGAGGGGAGGCAGCTTTACTCTGCTGCTCGGCCAGGCTGACATCCGGGATCGCACAGAGAGCCCGCGGCCGCGAGAGGAGGGGACATTACACAGCGATGCAGCGGTGAACGGTGTCACCCTGCACCACCCTCCCCCCGCATCGCCGATTAGCCACAGCGCACTATAGATCGCCTCTCACTGTGCCGCTGTGGTGCTGTCTTAACCCACGGCGCAGCTCAGCCCCCGGTTGTTACGCCACTGTTTCCAGTTGACTTTTTAATGTACAGTATTTGTGACAATTTCCCAAACAGGTCTCCTTTAAAATGTTATCTCTGTTACTGGCAATTTCTAAAAACCCACAAGTACCAAAAATCCCTGGTACAATGAATTGATCTTGAAAAACATTAGCTTATGATTGTGTTTATAGAACATCATCTGTGCTGCCCAGGTAAAATTAATTAAATTGGAAAAAAAAAAGATCCCACTTAATTATCTACCTAATTCAGTAACAGTACACCATGATTTATTAATAATTAAAAGAGAAGAACTGAACCCCATGCTCCTACAGCAAAGGAAGAAGGGAAGCAAAAAATAACTTGTTTTGGAAGAAAACAGAACACAGCTCTGTTACCCTGGGGGCTATTAAAAAAAATGGAAACACAAGTGGACATGTTGCTTATGATTGTGTGTATCAAAAATCATCTGTGTTGATCGTGGGGAAAAATATATATATATTTCTTTAAAAGCTCCCAATTGAATACCTTATTTAGTAACAGTTAAAGCAACAACAAGAACAAAAACCGAACCCCATGCTCCCTTAGCAAAGGAAAAAAGAAAGCAAGAGATAACTGAATAACTGGTTTTGGAGGAGCTGAACAGAAACTCTGTTGTACAGGGGGTTGTTAAAAAAAAGATGACAAAGCCTACACACTGTTTACATATGCTGCAGTGTTTGCATTTCCAAAATATTCCTTAAAGGGGACCTTCAGTAATTTTTTTAACTTTCCATCTATTAAATCTTCTGCCCTTGTTGTTTTAACTTTGGATAGTAAAACTTTTTCTTTCTGCCAGTAAATACCTTATACAGCTTACTTCCTGTTTCTTGTCTGGTTATTAGCCTAGGCTTATGACATCATGCACAGCTCTCTCTCTCTCACTCTCGTGAGTGTTTGCCAGGAAGGGAGTGGGGATGACTCATAGGAGGGCCAATGAGAGCTGCAGAGCTGAAGGTGTGACTCTGTGTGTCTGTTTAAATCCAGGAAGTGAACAGGCAACAGGTTCAACTGTCCACAGTTAAAATGGATGCAGCCAGAATCAGTGGGGAGAGATTTCTGCAACGTATTTGGCAAGTACAGACAGTATATATAAAATAATATGCAAAGATGTTTTTATTACAAATTATGTGAAAAGACTGCAGAGGAAGTGACAGAATACACGCACACTACCCGATGAATCCATAAACAGGAAGCGGCAACATAAAGGATTACTGAGGTTCGCCTGCCCCTGACAATGACTCGAGCTGGGCATCGCCGCTTAGTGAAGGAGTGGCTCGGGCGGCTCGGCTGCTCTAGTCCTGCTGTGAAAAAAGTGCAGGGACTCCGTTCCCACTTGTTCCCGCAGGACTTGAGCCCTGGCTGGGAGAGGAGCTAAGCATCAGCAGTCCAGGTTCTGCACGCAGCTACCACAGAGAAATCCTCCACACACAATGATCCTGAAAAGGAGCAGAGCATGGGGAGAACAGGGGAGTAGCTACAGCACAGCTCCTTACTACTGTGTGCAGATCAAGGCTTGATGGTCATAAGAGGCTAGCCAGAACAAAAACAGCACTGCTGAAAGGGAGAGAGAGTCTGGAGATGACAGATACAGAGGTCTGCTGGTGGGACATAGCTTAGATCTGCGGGATTACAGGACTCAGTTTCTGGTACAGTCCCGCAAAATCAGGGATGGTTTGGAGGTATGTCCTGAAGTCTTTAGGTAGCCACTTGCTATCTCTATGCATGCACTCCAGTAATGACTGCATGGCATTTCTCAGGGCAACTTAATGGTCACAACAGTGGACAATGCTTGCATAAAGTCTGGTGATATGGCCACTTGTGGTTTCCATTGTGAGCCCATCTCCAGTAATGGCTGCATGGCATTTTTGGGGGCAGCTTAACCACTTGCCGAACCGATGCACACCAATATACGTCAGGAGAATGGCAGCGCCTGAATGTGCACACGGGCCCTGCAAACTCGATGTTCGCGAGCGACCAACGATCATGTCTTGGAGCGGCAGAATGGGGAGATGCCAATGTAAACAAGGTATTACTCTGTTCTGCCTAGTGACAGGACAGTGATCTACTGCTATCTGTCTTTGGGAGCAGTAATCACTGTTGTGTCACTTGTAGCCCAGCCCCCCACAGTTATAATCACTCCCTAGGACACACTTACTTAACCCCTTTATCGCCCCCTAGTGTTCAATCCCGGAGAACCTGTCACCTTACAAGGTACCACGCTTAATGACTGGTTGCCTGTAGCTTGTTCCTTCACTTGGTAACCCATAGCAACTACACTCCTCTTCTTGCCTTGCCAAGTTAACCTTTTTCTAATGGTGTTATTTCGAACCCCATAGTGCTTTACAGACCCAGGTTCTTTGGAACACACCAGAACCAAAATGCGCCCCTTTGAACACCTTCAGACCAGGCTAAAGTTATATAACTTTTGCAAAACAAGTACGGCATAACAGTTCAATATGAACAACGTCCTGTTATCCAAAGATAACAGTGGCCCAGACATACCTCCGGGAGGTCAGAGTCCATTACGATATTGTCCATGTCCATGACAATAGCGCCACTGATACCTGCCTTTTTGGACTTCAGTCGTCCCCCTTTTTATAGCACAGTTGGGCTGGCTGGGACCAAAAGCCCAGGAACTGAGCTTACTACAGTTAACCTTTCCCCCGGCCTGGGCCAACTGCTAACTCACTAAAACCAAATGTTTCAACCTGCCTACAAATGTATAGCACATCATTTACCAGACTTAGACTCTGGCCTTAGTAATGAAGAAAACTGATTTTCTATGACCATGGCTCTAGTGCATGGCTTTTGTAAGTAAGCCTCAGGATTCACTGCAGTTGTGTTTCTATTTACAGTAACAGTAGGAAATTCTATCTCCCACTGCTTCCCTGTCAACAATAACAAGACGCCTTCCAGATCTAACTAAGCACCTTGAACAGACTGAATAATGCCAAGCCCCACTACAGTTTTAGCCCCCTCACCTTGCCAGTACTCCCGCCACTCCTGGAGGCCCCCAACAGTATTTTATGCTATTTGTGAAACAAAATCCTACTTTTTATTTAGGTTTGTCCCAGAGGCAATTACATATATATTCATTTTAAACTATAAGCATGAATACCTCTAAGGAGGTGGGACTTTTAGGGCAACCATAAATGGTAGTGACAACTAGGTCATAAAAATATAAATTTATTACAAATATCATAAGACTATAGAAAATTCATTCACAATGACATGTGGTATACAGATCAAATTGGAAACAAAAATAGAAACAATAATACTGCCAAAGATCATCGTAGACCCCAGGACAAGGCTAAGGGTGTAGATGGTCATTTCCGACGCGTTTCGAATAATACTTCTAAATTCTTCTTCAGGGAAGGTAGGCAGTATGATTTTTTCCTAAAAGGTGAAAAAATATATATACATAATACAAACAGCTTTCATAATCAGGCACAGCATCGCAAAATGTGGACAGGAGGGAATTCATGGAGGCTCACAGACCAACAAGAAAAAGGAAAAAAGGAACTGACCTCTTTCCAGATCAGGAGCACCCTGGTAATCCCTAGGGGGAGCTGTAGGTGCACCAAAACCGAGTGGGGGCACAAACCAGATGACGACTCACAACACTCGTGGGACTCCTCCAAGAATCAGGGGGGCTCCAAAACCATGGAGGGTGGTGGGATGATAAAAGATCACCATTTGGATCAGCAGCCAAAAAGGATCAAAGAAAAAACCCAACTAAGGGGAAATATATAAATAGATAGAAATCACTAGAAGGTCATTTGTCAAGCAAAATAGAGCAGGACAGAAGATAAAATATAAAATATAAAACCTTAGATTTACTCACCACTCCTAAGGACCCAATTCAATTAAAGACCGAGCCGATATTTCAGTGGGAAGTCCAAATATCAAAATGTAACTACATACCAAAACAGCCTCCCACTCCAACAGGAGATGGGAGGAAAATGAATGCTGAGATTACCCCCCTGACTTCCTTTTATACTCAGGGGAGGTGTAGTCACACCTGGGGCCAATTAGTACTCTCCAGGTGAGTATAAAAGGAAGTCAGGGGGGTAATCTCAGCATTCATTTTCCTCCCATCTCCTGTTGGAGTGGGAGGCTGTTTTGGTATGTAGTTACATTTTGATATTTGGACTTCCCACTGAAATATCGGCTCGGTCTTTAATTGAATTGGGTCCTTAGGAGTGGTGAGTAAATCTAAGGTTTTATATTTTATATTTTATCTTCTGTCCTGCTCTATTTTGCTTGACAAATGACCTTCTAGTGATTTCTATCTATTTATATATTTCCCCTTAGTTGGGTTTTTTCTTTGATCCTTTTTGGCTGCTGATCCAAATGGTGATCTTTTATCATCCCACCACCCTCCATGGTTTTGGAGCCCCCCCTGATTCTTGGAGGAGTCCCACGAGTGTTGTGAGTCGTCATCTGGTTTGTGCCCCCACTCGGTTTTGGTGCACCTACAGCTCCCCCTAGGGATTACCAGGGTGCTCCTGATCTGGAAAGAGGTCAGTTCCTTTTTTCCTTTTTCTTGTTGGTCTGTGAGCCTCCATGAATTCCCTCCTGTCCACATTTTGCGATGCTGTGCCTGATTATGAAAGCTGTTTGTATTATGTATATATATTTTTTCACCTTTTAGGAAAAAACCATACTGCCTACCTTCCCTGAAGAAGAATTTAGAAGTATTATTCGAAACGCGTCGGAAATGACCATCTACACCCTTAGCCTTGTCCTGGGGTCTACGATGATCTTTGGCAGTATTATTGTTTCTATTTTTGTTTCCAATTTGATCTGTATACCACATGTCATTGTGAATGAATTTTCTATAGTCTTATGATATTTGTAATAAATTTATATTTTTATGACCTAGTTGTCACTACCATTTATGGTTGCCCTAAAAGTCCCACCTCCTTAGAGGTATTCATGCTTTCCGTTTAATTTTGGGATGTTGGCAACAGCATGCCTCTATACATGAGCTAAATCTTTTTTTCATAATTTTAGGGTGGATAACACACCTATATACCTCGCCCAAGCTCATGTCTCTTGGCATGGATTCTACTTGATTAACTATAAATTTTTCTTTATACTCTGGTCTATATACTTTCCTGGACTCTATTGGGTTTTCCCAGGAGAACAGGTTCCAGAGTCTATGCAAACTGTTGTTACCTATTTATTTTCTCTTCGGAGGATTAGGAGCTACAGCTTTTTCTTTTTGTTTAATCATTTCCTGTTTTGAACTCTCTTTTATTGTCCTGTGTCCACCTACTAGGAGGGCAATCCGTGGAGGAATTCACACATCATGGGGGACCTCAAGGGTGGTGAGTGGGAGGAACTAATGTCTAAAATAGAAAAAAACTATCAAGGTAAGGAACAGCTTACATCTGACCTGGCATCCCTATTTTTCAATCTGACCAAAGTTTTAGAGAAAAAAGTGGCTTTACACTGGCATATACAATCTATGGAAAGATACATCAGTGAGCATATTAATCCAATAGGATTACGCATCCAAATCTTTCCCATTCTGGACACGATCAGTAAAGAACTGAAGAATAATTGGGAGGCCAGGCTAGATGAGTGCTCCAAAAACCTTATGCAGTTACTACAGAATGAGTATCGCCAACAGCTCCAATTATTAGATAAGGAGATTGAGGCACTGTACACCAAACTTACTCCATTGAAAGTTTTAGATGAATACACTAATCTTGAACAGAAATTAAAAGATCACTTGGAATCCTTCAGTAAGAGTATATTAATAAAAAAGGAGAAAAAATATTGGAGGGATAAGAATGCCTTCCGTGAAGGGAGGGCTTATAAATGGGACAATATCAAGAGATTTAGAAATAAGAATCAAAATAATCCCAAAAATCCCAAAATTGATAGGGATGGGAGAAATAAGGACTATTCCTCCGATACTCCCTCCAACTCTTCCTCCTCCGTGTCCTCCAATACAGGGCGTGGAGCAACAAAAAGAAAAGGATCTTCCCATAAATCCAATGTGGAGGGTGAGGTCAAACAGGCCAACAAAAAGGCTGCTACAGCCTCACAATCTTCTTTGCCATCAACTTCCAGTAATCGAAAATTAGGGACATCCCTAAATGAAATAATCAATGGAGATGCAAATGATCCTCCATCAAATAGGAATAGATTATTCCCAAAAAAAGAGAGTGGAGCCATTCCCAAAGTACAACGTACAATATTGGACAATTTTTTGGACAAGAGGGGGATGTTGGTGACATCCCCCAACCCGACATCAACAAACACCCCTCCTGTCTCCCTAACAGGGAGTCAGGATGTGGTCTTAACATCATTAATCTGTCCTCCCATATCCTCACACCCATAGAATATGAAGTCCTGTCATTGGGACTTTCTTTTTGTCCCAATAGTTGCATGTTAAACAAATTAAAAACTGAAGTACTCGTGGTCAGAAGTTCCGTAAGCGAGATACCTCAAAATTGGACACTGCCATGGCAAGATATGGATGGTAATGGTCCAGGCTGCAGTAAAGTGGTTAAAAATCTGGGATTTTATATAGATGAGGATCTGCTATTTCTGCCACACATTAATCAAGTCACCAAGACTGTTATGTACAAATTAAAAGTACTACGTAGGATCCTTGTGTATTTAGCTCCTATGGATCGCCCTAAAGTTATTGCTGCCCTGGTCTTTCCTCATTTAGACTATGGTAATGCACTTCTAGTGGGCATCCCGGGAACATATATACAAAAACTCCAAAAATTACAAAATTTTGCAGTTCGTATTGCAACTGGACTGAGAAAAAGAGATCCAACATCAGAACAACTAAACAGTCTGGGGTGGTTAACTGTCGATAAACGCATTAAATTAAAAATAGCATGTTTAATGTATAAAACATTTAATGCTATGACGCCAAAATATATAATGGATAAGGTTGTCAAACATGTTCCAACGCGACAGTTACGCGAAGATGGATATTATCGCGTAAACATCCCAAAAATAAAGAATATCCGAATTGGTGGTCGCTCATTCTCATACCAAGCGGCGGTGCAATGGAATGCTCTACCGATTGATATTAGAAGGGCAAAAACTTTTAACCAATTCAAAAAAATGATGAAAGGTCACCTACGCAACCCTGGATCTGATTAGATTACGTAGTTTGATTGAGTACTGTATATAGAAAAATGTAGTCAGTGATATTTGGTATGTGAATTTTGTAATCTAACTCTAAAAATGAACTATTTTAGATATGGATGCCCTAGATGAATGAAAAGTTAATTAACCTAAATGTATATTAATGGACTTTTTTTTTTTTTTCCTCCTTTTAATCATGTTTTAGATTTCTATGTTTTGTGTACCTATATGTCTGAACTATGTTAATTTTGTTTCTGATGGCCTCGCAACGAAACCATTAAATTTGTTGTAAAGCGAGTAATTAAGAAATAAAAACAAACAAACAAACAAACAATGGATACATTTGATGCTGTAAAGGATATACACCTATTTGCCCGTAGGCTCTTTTACAAAAGCCTATATGCGAAACATGTGGATCCCACCCAAGATATAGCCCCTAACCTCAAGGCTGCAGATTTTAAAGCCTTGAGGGACTTAAATCTCTTACTTCAGGAGAATGCAACATTAGATGGAGCTTGGGATAATGAAACCTTTGAGGAAATGGAGAATGAGGACAATAACACAAATAAAAACAAAGATGTAATTTGTAGATTTAAACGGAAGTCTAACAAATTTCCCTTTCTTAATCAAAATCCAGCCATTTCCCTCTTTGTCAGACAAACCTCAAAAGAACTTGAGGCTATGAAAAAGGACAATGTCCATAAAAACTTAAATTCTGAACAAAAACTAGCATTGAAAACCCTGAGGAATCTCTCAGATGTCACTATCAAGGCTTCTGACAAAGGGGGAAATGTGGTGTTGATGGATAACAATAATTATGAGAAGATGTGTCTTAAAATTTTGAACAATAAACAATGTTACCGTAAAATCACCTCAGTTCAGGTTGATACTTTTAGTAAAGATTTTTATGACCTTGTTGATGACTTTTTCCATCGGGGGGTCATAATGAAAGATCTCTGGGATTTTGTACGAGTACAACATCCCAGACAACCTACTTTCTACGCCTTGCCGAAGGTCCACAAGAGTATGGTGGACCCTCCAGGGAGACCTATAATCTCCGGCAATGGTTCAATCTCGGAGGGTGTCAGCGAGGTCATTGACCAATACCTAAGACCACATGTCCTCAATTTACCATCTTATACGAAAGACACTATTCATATTTTACAGATGCTTGAGGACATGACGGTACCAATGGATGCCATTTTGGTTTCCGTTGATGTTGAGACCCTGTACAATAGCATCCCTCACCAATCTGGACTGGATGCTGTTGAGCAGGTTCTAAGGCAACGACCCACAACTGATTGGAAGTTTAACACCTTCATCCTTACCATGTTGGATTTCATTTTGCATCATAACACCTTTCTCTTCCAGGGCTCCCACTACCTCCAGGTACAGGGTGTGGCTATGGGGACGTGCTGTGCGCCTACCTATGCCAACCTGTACCTGGGGGAGTGGGAGCGGGATTTCCTCCTGGGAGAGAATGCCTCTATGTGCGCTGCCCATATCCTAATTTGGCAGCGCTACATAGATGACATCTTCATCATTTGGGATGGACCGGAAGATGGCCTAATTGAACTTCTGAGACTTATGAACATCAACAAATTTAATTTGTTTTTCACAATGTCTCATAGTAGTTCGGAGATTAGCTTTCTGGACATCAATATTAGAAAGGACCCAGATGGGAGGATCAATTCAACACTTTTCAGGAAAGAAACGGCCGGCAATACCATATTACATGCCGGCAGTTTTCATCCTGAAACTCTCAAGAGATCAATACCCTTCAGTCAATTTCTCCGAATTAGGAGAAACTGCTCTCTGGAAAATGACTTCCATGAACAGTGTAATGCACTTTCCCGCCGTCTATCTTTGAGGGGATACACAAAAACTTGCCTCCGCAAGGCGTTTAACAAAGTAAAAGGCATGGATAGAAGAAATTTGATTTTCAAAACTAAATCTCAGAAGGTTAAACCCGAAGAGAACAACTCAAGAATCATCCTAAGATTCTCTAATGAACATACGAGAATGAGAAAAATAATAATAAAATTTTGGCCTATACTTACTGAGGATCCTATCCTCAAAAGTCTACTTTTGGATAGACCCCAACTTACTTTTCGGCGTGCTGATTCACTGGGGACCATGTTGGTCCAAAGTGAATATAGGGGAAATTCTGCAAAAGATCCCTGTAAGACATATGGAACCTTTCCATGCGGACACTGTGCACAATGTGAGGTCATTGGTAGAAGGACCACATTGGCTCTCCCTAACGGGGAGATTTTTTCACTCAAACATTATGCGAATTGTACCACACGTGGGGTAGTCTACCTCATGCAATGCCAATGCGACTCATTTTATGTGGGCAAGACCAAACAACCCTTTTACAAGAGAGTAGAAAAACATATGCATTCCATGCGAATTGGCAACCTGTACTTACCTCTTGGAAGACACGTTACCAAGAAACATGGATATCATATGCCAAAGGTTAATTTCACGGTCCTGGACAGAATACATATCCCCTACGTGGGGGGGATTGGAATAAGGTGCTACTCCAGCGTGAGATGCGCTGGATTAGGCGCCTTAGGGCAACATCATGTCCAGGACTAAATGAAATGGAGAGCTTCAGGCCCTTCTTGGAGGGTTTTAGTTCGGGAAAAACAGATTGAATGTATCCCCTTTCTTATTAACCCTTTCTCTTACGCACCCTATCCTCCGTTTTTTGTGATGTGAATTCTTCCCTTCTCCTTTCCCTCCCTTCCCTCTCTTTCCCCCTCCCTGTACGGGCACAGAATTTTTTAAGGTGTCAGTGGAGATGTACACAAGTAGGATTTTTTGTGAAATTATTGTATTATTGTATGTTAATATTATATGATTGTACATAGTGAAATATATTTTGGTATGTACAGTATATTAATTATATATTAATTATTTATAATTAATTTTTCTATTCTTGATCTATCCGTAGCCAGATACAGCACTGCTCTTCTAATATACCTTTTGTGGACCTCCATCGGGGAGACGTGGTGAGCACCATTCCGGGGTGGGTGGCTTGTTGATACCTATCCCATGGGCTCACGGCATTCTTGGGTTTTTCTCCTCTCAGGGGATGGCTTCACCATCCACTGCCGGGGAAGAGAAGCACTGAGGTGCTTTGCCCCGGTGCGGATCACGCACCATGGGTAATTTTCTCTTTCTCTTGGCAGTGGTGATTTTATTCCTTCAATCCCCTTCTTCCTACCAATCGGTTGGAGAAGTTGTGAGATACCCCTGGGGAGGCCCTCTACTTCATCACCCTCCATAAAATTATTAAAATAATTTAGTTATACCAACTATCTTTATAGGTTGTATTTTCTTTTTATTTTTCTATTTTTCTTTATTCATTTTTCTATATCAATTTTTATTAGTGTCTAATTTAACTTAACTTATCCTTCTAAAACTTGTCTTATGACAGTGAGGGAGGCTTCCCTTGGTATCCCTCTGGGTACGTCTCCTGCCTTCCTGTAGATATGCTCTTGGATGGCGGAGACTTTGCTCCATAGATTTTCCCTTTTGTGCAGACACCCACGTCTTCCTTTGTTGAAGATGTGACGTGGCTATTGGGCGCCTTGGTTGCGCTGTCACTGATGCGCTTCAGGGATGATGCTGGATGCCGACCTGGGATCGCTCAGGTCACATGACTGATGGCGCTCTGAATGGTTGCGCCACAGTCATGTGACGCGCGGGGACGCTCACGTCAATTTGGTGCGGCGCGCCGGATGTGACGCGCGGTACTTTTGATTGGCCGCGTTTTGGTCACGCGGGGCGCTTTACACTGATGTCACTGTCCGGCGCCGAGCCAAGCATCATTTTAGCGCACTTTATACATCTGTTTTGACCCATTGAGATGAGTGTTAAGATTCCTCAATTGAGGACATTCACCATATGGAAAAGGGGAGGTGTAGTCACACCTGGGGCCAATTAGTACTCTCCAGGTGAGTATAAAAGGAAGTCAGGGGGGTAATCTCAGCATTCATTTTCCTCCCATCTCCTGTTGGAGTGGGAGGCTGTTTTGGTATTTAGTTACATTTTGATATTTGGACTTCCCACTGAAATATCGGCTCGGTCTTTAATTGAATTGGGTCCTTAGGAGTGGTGAGTAAATCTAAGGTTTTATATTTTATATTTTATCTTCTGTCCTGCTCTATTTTGCTTGACAAATGACCTTCTAGTGATTTCTATCTATTTATATATTTCCCCTTAGTTGGGTTTTTTCTTTGATCCTTTTTGGCTGCTGATCCAAATGGTGATCTTTTATCATCCCACCACCCTCCATGGTTTTGGAGCCCCCCCTGATTCTTGGAGGAGTCCCACGAGTGTTGTGAGTCGTCATCTGGTTTGTGCCCCCACTCGGTTTTGGTGCACCTACAGCTCCCCCTAGGGATTACCAGGGTGCTCCTGATCTGGAAAGAGGTCAGTTCCTTTTTTCCTTTTTCTTGTTGGTCTGTGAGCCTCCATGAATTCCCTCCTGTCCACATTTTGCGATGCTGTGCCTGATTATGAAAGCTGTTTGTATTATGTATATATATTTTTTCACCTTTTAGGAAAAAATCATACTGCCTACCTTCCCTGAAGAAGAATTTAGAAGTATTATTCGAAACGCGTCGGAAATGACCATCTACACCCTTAGCCTTGTCCTGGGGTCTACGATGATCTTTGGCAGTATTATTGTTTCTATTTTTGTTTCCAATTTGATCTGTATACCACATGTCATTGTGAATGAATTTTCTATAGTCTTATGATATTTGTAATAAATTTATATTTTTATGACCTAGTTGTCACTACCATTTATGGTTGCCCTAAAAGTCCCACCTCCTTAGAGGTATTCATGCTTTCCGTTTAATTTTGGGATGTTGGCAACAGCATGCCTCTATACATGAGCTAAATCTTTTTTTCATTTTAAACTATATGGTTTTATGATTGATATTAAGAATGGGAGAAATACGAAAGGAGGGGTTGAACTAATGTCATTGAGTAGACACATGCTCTGTAATGCAGGGTTACCTCTGCTTTAAAAACTAAAAACAGTTAAAAAAACTCTGTCTGTCACTAGTCATTCAAGGATCCTTATATACTGCTACCCCAGAGTTCTGTTGCTCTATGAGAGCTGCAATAAAATACCTAGTAGAGGTATGGAAGAGCATGTGATGCGGTTCTCAGGCCTGCCAATTGGTCAACGCTGTCAGGTAAGAAAAACTACAACTTCATCAACCTTGTGTAAGCTCTGTCACCATCTGGCATGAAGCTTAAACAAAGTTAGGACTGTGAGGGAGCAGAGCTGTAGGAAAGATGGGTAGAAGTGAGCTGAAGGATGAGCTTTAAAGAGAATGAATGAGTAAAATTACAAAATCTCTTTAAAGTTTTACCAGACGATAAATAATATATGGAATGGATACTTTTTTGTATTAAGGCATGTATTTAATGTGCCCCACACCAGGGTGGGGGGGGGGGGGTACTTGGTACTAACAAGCAGGTATGATTATTGTTATTATTAGGGAGTACCAATACAAACTATTTCATTAAATTGTACTGTTGTAATAATCTGCCCCTTTTTCCAAATACACTCCTGCCTCTGTAGTATTATTTGCTTTGAATGGAGTGCTACAAACTGTCAGCTGTGCGAAAAAACTGTAAAGATTAAGATAAGCTAAATGAATTGGCACAGCAATTTAATTTGCAGATTTGCTAACTGCAGGCTTCTAGGGAGTATAAGAAGAAAAAAATGCTTCATTATGATGCCAAACGTGCATCTCACCTTCTATTTTTATCTAGACCAACAGAGCTGGTAAGATCTTCATTTAGGAAAGAGCATAGGGTCATTTGTGTTATTTTCAATTCACTTCCATTCAAGGTCACTAGGCAAGCAAGAAGTTAAAGTGTTAATAAATAATGTTTTTTTTTTTTTTATCAGGACAGTATCAGAGTAGCATTATCAAGTAGAGAGAAGATAGTCACCGCTCCAATAGAGTATATGGATGAATCCGTATCCTCTCAGAGAATCCCAGGTGCCGGCAATGCACGAAGCAATAGTAGAAAGAAATGTTTGGACAGCCGCACTCTGGATGCCTTTTATCGATAAAAGTTTTCAAACACCACACATCACAGCAAAGACAGGGGCATACAGCTGACGTTTCGCACTACAATCAGTGCTTACTTATAGCTCATAGAGTGACCTACTGTGCTATGTAGATCGCTGAGTAATTTGATTTCTGAAGCAGGACTGACTGACTCCTATTTAATTCTCTCCCTAAAAAAACAGCAGCAAAATTTCTCCCTAAAATATCTAAAGCATAGTGACTTGCTGTGCTATGTAGATCGCTAAGTAATTTGATTTCTAAAGCAGGACTGAGTCTGACTCCTATCTAATTCTCTCCCTCAGAGCAGCAGCAGCGCCAGCCTTTCCCTACCCTATCTAAAGCAGAGTGACGTGCTGTGCTATGTGCCTCTAGCTTATATAGAGGCTGGGTCACATGCTGCACTGGCCAATCACAGCCATGCCATTAGTAGGCATGGCTGTGATGGCTTCTAGGTCACACGAGTTAAGAGAATGTTGATTGGCTGCCCTGCAGCGCGCCATTACATTGCCAAACACCAAACTTACAGTAAATTGTTCGGGTCCGGGTACCAAAAATCCAAAAGTCTGGTACGAACCCAAACTTTACAGTTCGGGTTCGCTCAACCCTAGTAAGCAGCTTATTCTCCAGGTCACAGGGATTCCTGCTTCTTCACTTATTGTTTCCCTAGCAAAATGTTAGAAGAATCATATATGCCAGCCTTGGTTTCCCCTAAAGTAGATTTCTTGCACTGTGCTTGTGGAAGACCCTGCAGTTTAATAATAGAGAAAAGTTTGCCAGAAATGACTGGTGGCTTGTCCAGTATGGATAAAAGCAAAGCATTGAACTTTCAGTGCATGAGCACTGATTCCAGATGACCCATGCCACAAAAAAAATTCCCAAACAGGTTTAGCTTATACAGCTGGGAGAATTGCTTCTCTATTAATAGGCATGATACTCTCTAAATAGGAGCAAGGAGAGGAGGTGCAGGTGTAAATTTAAGTGTTAATTAAACATGGGATTTAGGTAAATGGTGCTGGAACCTATAGCTAAAGGTAGGTAATAGTATCATATTCAAAGTACTGTCATGGTCATGTTAGTATGATCCCTTTTGGAGCAGTTGACTGTTAGGTAAGCCACTTCTGCAAGCCAATGGGTCTCTTAATATTCCCAACTGTCCATTGACTCAACTCTCCATATATTTTATTATTAATTGCCTTCATTCTCTTAGCCATATTATCATTTGGGTTATGATAGATTTAGGAAAACAACGCATTTTGTGGCTTTTCCCATGTTACCCTTAGCTATGTTTACACAACATATATTCAGACTGCATTACATTTTATTAGACATTCTCCATACCTTGCAATTTGTTTCTTGTTTGGGCAAACATTCTGCTCTGTAATGAGGATTTTTGTTTCCCTTTCCTCTGCCTCCCACCACTAGTCTAGTTATGAGAGTAAAATGACCAATCCACCCATAGAACTTTTTCTCTAGCGATTTGTGTCAGATAACCAACTGGACTGTGTGCCCCTTTTGTTGTGCAACAAATTTGCTCATAACAATTGCTCAAATTCCTTTTCTGGGATTTCACCCTTGTTTTTAGAATATGGCTTTGTTCTGAAACTCTGCTTCTTCCGCAATTGTTCTTCCAGTGTCTCTGTTGTCATCTTGGTGGTCCAAAACTTCACCCAGGTCTAGAAGACTGTCAAAAAAAACTGACATTGGCTTCATCCACCTAGAAAATCTTTGCTGATGCTCATATCTGTCCATCTCCTGAGGTCAGTGACTCTGTGTGGCTCTCAACCAAGCACATTTCTCTTATATTGAAGAAACACCGGTGAACTTGGAACTCAAGGGCTCCATATCTCAAATATAGGATACATGGAAAAAATAATGCCCAGGGATTTTTAAGGTGCCAAAACACAAATATAATTGTTAAGATAAAAGTAAGATTTTTTATTTGATTATACAATATAAAAAGACATTAAAAAGTTATTACATTTTAAAAAACCATCAAAAAACATCCGTGTCTGAGCATGAAGAGGGGAGTGTCTGAGCATGAAGGAGGGTGCGTGCTAGCCGCGCTCCGTCTCTCGCAGAGATTTGGGCTCACCTGATGCTAATTTGCCCAGGAATCTGATCTCTGTCTGATCTCTGTCTCGGCTTCTGGTTATCCACGTGTAGCGTGTGTAGCGTAGCGTGCAGCTTGTCGTTCTCCTTGGCTGTCCCGCTTGATTGATTGCTCAAAGTCGAGTCGGCTTAGGATTCATGGGACGGAGGAGGGGGAGAGGAACACAGAGAGGAACACCGAGAGGAGTTCAAGGAGCAGTGTGTGCAGCTCAGCTTGACACGGTGAGAACGTCTGGTCTATTGTCCTTATCTGATCGTCCGTCACCCACGGCTGCCTCTGCTTGTGCTCAGCAGGGTATAGCTGAGTTTTTTCCTGTCGGTGGACGGACTCGTTCACGTACATCTAAGGCAGTATCAGATAACAGTAGAGGGGCAGCTGTTTGTGCTCAGCAAGCATATTTATCACTGCCGTCGGCTGTAAAGACTGTATTATCACCCTCACCTCCATTAGAACTACCACTACCACTTCCACAACAGTCTGCATTGCCATTGCCACTAGCACAGCCTCTGCCATTGTCACTGTCTATTTCATCTCTAACCCCTCTAACCCCTCTAACCCCACTATCCTTAGTGGAGGGCACTGAGAACAAGTGGACACAACCAGCACAACCTGCAGGAGCTACACAGCTTGCCTTTATGAATCACACAGAGGATGCCCCTGATGCACTATTAAACATACCTATATCCTCTGAGGACAACAGACTGTCAGAAAGTATGTTATCTGTTTCACTTATTTCACTTTCTGCTACTGCTGCTGCTGCTGCTGTTGAGGCTACTGCTATTGTTATGTCTAACACTAACGCTACTGCTAACGCTGACGCTAACGCTAATGCTAACGCTAACGCTACCACTGTACCAACTGTATCAGCTGTACCAGCTGTACCAACTATGCTTACTGACCCACGATCAAATATATTGGACATAAATATTAATATGGGAGGATTTGGGACTGTTTCTATCCCTAGCAACCCATCTACTTTTAGCAAGTCATATCCTCCCCCCCCATCCCCCCCACCATCCTTATCCTTATCTTCATCGCCATCCTCATCCTTACCACCTTGCTCCGGCCGAAGTGGAGTTAGTAATTTAGTGGACACGGCTGATCCAGCTACCATAGGCAGAGTTTTGGATGTGGGTTTAGATGGGGATCTAGATGGGGGTTTAAAGCAGACAGCGATAGCAGCAGTATTGGGTACAGAGTTGGGTGATCTGCGGGAATATCTTCGTGCCCTGCCCACCCGTAATGAGATGGAAGCATTTGTACAACGGTTAGGCCGCGTACACACGAGGGGATATGTCCGCTGAAAACGGTCCGATGGACCGTTTCAGCAGACATCTCCGCTCGTGTGTATGGGCTAGCGGACAGATTTCTCCACCCGACAGATTTCAAAGCATGCTTTGAAATCCATCCGGTGGGAATCTGTCCGCCCGACATGTCTGCTGGTTAGTACACTTACCAGCAGACATGTCGGCTCCCACCACCGCCGCGCCGCTGCCGAATGGATTTGGCGCATGCGCGGAAGTGTTTTACTTCCTGGTGCGGTGACGTGGTGGTGACGCGGCGGCGTCAACGTCACCGCCGCATCACCACTACGTCACCGCGCCGTCCGGCGGCGGGGAATTTGATCCGATGGTGTGTACACGCCATCGGATCAAACTCCCGATCGGACATATCCGATGGAAATGGTCCGCGGACCGTTTTCATCGGATATATCCGATCGTGTGTATGGGGCCTTAGAGCTTGGTTATCGCAAGGAGCTTGAATCTGTTAAACTTATTACAAATGAATTACAGGCCGAATCGCAAACATCCAAGATAAAATTGGCAGAAGTGTAAAATTCTGTAGCAGGTTTAGCGGACTCTATGCACTTACAGGAGCAGCGTATAGATGCCCATGAATCCCAACTACATACCCTGTTTCAGATCTGGGAAGACCAGGACAACCGCAATAGAAGAAATAATATTAGGATCAGGGGACTACCAGAGACAGTTGGGGGAGATGAATTGGCCCCAACGGTTAATAAAATTCTCACCTCTGTGTTGGGGAAAACAGAGGGCCAGAAGCTAGAGCTTGACAGAGTTCATCGTTCTCTAGGGCCACGAAATACAGATATAAATAAACCAAGAGATACTATATGTCGTGTGCATTTCTATAGAGAGAAGGAAGAGATCATGAGTAGTGTTGCTCACGAATATTCGCATTGCGAATATTCGCTACGAATATTGCATATTCGAGTATTCGCGAATATCTCGAATATCGCGGCGAATATTCGCTATTTCGAATATTCGCATTTTTCAAATTTCGCAATCAATTTCGCAATCGCGAATTACGCAATCGCGAATTTCGCAATAGCGAAATTTCGCAATAGCGAAATTTCGCATTTTTTTTTTATAAAATATAGCGAATATTCGTAAATATCGAATATTCGTGATATTTTATCCAAAAAAAAATATAGCGAAATTTCGCAATCATTTTCGCTTTCGCATATGCGAAATTTCGCGATTATTATTTTTTTTTTATAAAATATCACGAATATTCGTAAATATCGAATGTTCGTGATATTTTATAAAAAAAAAAGATCGCGAAATTTCGCATTAGCGAAAATTCGCAATTTTTTTTTTTTTTATAAAATATCACGAATATTCGATATTAACTAATATTCGCGACCGCATATGTGAAATCTCGCTTTTTTTTTTTTTATATAAAATATACCGAATATTCGTAAATATCGAATATTCGTGATATTTTATAAAAAAAAAAAAAAAAAAAATCGCGAAATTTCGCATTAGCGAAAATTCGCATTGGCGAAAATTCGCAATTTTTTTTTTTCTTTTTATAAAATATCACGAATATTCGATATTAACGAATATTCGCGAATATTCTTCGAAATATTCGCGAAATATCGCGAAATCGAATATGGCGTATTCCGCTCATCACTAATCATGAGGAAGGCTAGAGAAAAAGGTCAAATTAATGTCAATGGGACAGCTATTCAACTATTGCAAGACTTGTGTCAATTCACTTTGGAGAAGAGGAGAGCACTAAGACCATTACTCAAAATGTTGCAAGAACGTAATATCATATATCGTTGGAACTTTCCTTTTCTACTTCAAATTAAGAAAGATGGCAGGTGGTATAATCTACGAGACCCATCAGATATCCCTACTATACAACTTGCTTTGGACTTACCAGATATCCCACTAATAATCTGGCCCAGGACATATACACTATTTAGAAGGACTGATCACCAGGATAGGGGTATAATGAACCAGCAGGGGAATCAGTTAGAGAATCAATAATAGATGCTACAGTAATATTGTAGCTACAATCTAATGCTAATGCTGGATGGAGCATGGATCAGGAGTCGCTAAAGAGGGGTGGAGAGATTGGCTTTGCCCCTCTCCCCCCTTCTTTCCTTCTCTTTTTCTTTTTCTTCCTCGTTTCTTTATTTTTTTTTTTCTTTCTTCATTTGTCTCTCTTTACCTCATCTTCACACTCTTTTTCTTTTCCTTTTTCTTTTTTTTTTTTGTCATTCTCCCTTTCTCTGGCTTACCCTTTGTTTACACTTTTTATATGTATGTATATGTGTATATGTATGTATGTATATACATGTATATATATATATGTGTGTATGTATGTGTATGTATGTGTATATGTATGTATATGCAGGGCCGATCCTACCCGGGGTGCAAAGGGTGCAGTGCACCCAGGCGCCACAGAGGTGAGGGCGCTGAAGAGCCAGAGTGCCTGTCTCAAATCACTCTCTCTCCTTGTTTGTGTAGAGCCGCGAGCGGAGCCGCGGCTCTCCCCGCCGCCGCCGCTGCTGTGTTTGACGTGTCCCCCCTTCCTCCTCCTGTTAGAGAGGGAGTGAGGGGTCCGGAGATCGGAGCGGCTGTCTCTGTGTGGAGAGACGCTAGCTGCTCAGTGACCTCGCTGAGTGGGCGGTCCATCATGCCTGACACTGCTCCTCTCTGTGTGTGTCATACGAGGACTCCTGTCTGCGGCGATCTGTGATCCACCCGGGCGGCGCGGCTGCACACTGTCCCCTCCTCTGCAGCTGCCGCCCGGGTGGATCACAGATCGCCGCAGACAGGAGTCCTCGTATGACACACACAGAGAGGAGCAGTGTCAGGCATGATGGACTGTGTGTTTTTCAAGTAATGGAGGGGGGGGGGGTCTGTAGTAATGTAGGGGGCATTTTTTTTCCTGGGGGGAGTATGTACTAATGGGGGGGGGGGGTTATCCCTGGGGTCTGCACTAATGAGGAGGGGTTGTCCTGGGGGGTTTGTACTAATGGAGGGGTTTGTCCTGGGGGTCTGTACTAATGTGGGGGTTTGTCCTGGGTGGGTCTGCACTAATGGGGTGATTTGTCCTGAGGGGGATCTGTACTAATGGGGGGGAGTCTGTACTAATGGGGGGGTTTGTCCTGGGGGGTCTGCACTAATGGGGTGATTAGTCCTGAGGGGGATCTGTACTAATGGGGCAGTCTGTACTAATAGGGGGGCTTGTCCTTGGGATATGCACTAATGGGGGGGTTTATCCTGGGGGGTCGGTACTAAGGGGGGTTTGTCCTGGGGGGTCTGTACTAATGGGGGGGTTTGTTCTGGGGGGTCTGCACTAATGGGGTGGTTTGTCCTGGGGGGTCTGTACTAATGGGGGGCTTGTCCTGGGGGTATGCACTAATGGGGGGGCTTGTCCTGGGGGGTAGGTACTAATAGGGGTGTTAGTCCTGTGGGGTAGGTACTAATAGGGGTGTTTGTCCTGGGGGTCTGTAATAATGGGGGGTTTGTTCTGGGGGGTCTGCACTAATGGAGGGGTTTGTTCTGGGGGGTCTGCACTAATGGAGGGGTTTGTCCTGGTTGGGTCTGTACTAATGGAGGGGTGGTTTGTCCTGGGGGTCTGTACTACTGGGGGGTTGTCCTGAGGTAGGTCTGTACTAATGGAGGGGGGTTGTCCTGGGGGTCTGTCAAGGGGAGTTTGTACTAATGGAGGGGGATTGGTTTGTCCTGGGGGTCTGTACTAATGGGGAGGTTTGTCCTGGGGGGTCTGCAATAATGGGGTGATTTGTCCTGAGGGGGATCTGTACTAATGGGGGGAGTCTGTACTAATGGGGAGGGTTTGTCCTGGGGGGTCTGCACTAATGGGGTGATTAGTCCTGAGGGGGATCTGTACTAATGGGGCAGTCTGTACTAATAGGGGGGCTTGTCCTTGGGATATGCACTAATGGGGGGGTTTATCCTGGGGGGTCGGTACTAAGGGGGGTTTGTCCTGGGGGGTCTGTACTAATGGGGGGGTTTGTTCTGGGGGGTCTGCACTAATGGGGTGGTTTGTCCTGGGGGGGTCTGTACTAATGGGGGGGCTTGTCCTGGGGGGGTCTGTACTAATGGGGGGGCTTGTCCTGGGGGTATGCACTAATGGGGGGGCTTGTCCTGGGGGATAGGTACTAATAGGGGTGTTTGTCCTGGGGGTCTGTAATAATGGGGGGTTTGTTCTGGGGGGTCTGCACTAATGGAGGGGTTTGTTCTGGGGTCTGTTCTAATGAGGAGTTTGTCCTGGTTGCGTCTGTACTAATGGAGGGGTGGTTTGTCCTGGGGGTCTGTACTACTGGGGGGGTTGTCCTGAGGTAGGTCTGTACTAATGGAGGGGGTTGTCCTGGGGGGAGTCTATACTAATGGGGGGGTTTGTCCTGGGGAAGTCTGTACTAATGGGGGGGGGGTTTGTCCTTGGGGGAGTCTGTACTACTCGGGGGTTTGTCCTTGGGGTCTGTCAAGGGGAGTTTTTAATGGAGGGAGATTGGTTTGTCCTGGGGGTCTGTACTAATGGGGGGTGGTTTGTCCTGGGGGGTCTGCACTGACGGAGGGGGTCTGTACTGAGGGGCAACTATAGGTGGAGGAAGGGGGGTGACACCATGTTTTACCTCAACGGGTGACAACAACCCTAGTGACGCCACTGCAGCTGCGGGCGCTACCATCAGAGAGAGAACCCCCCTGCCGTGCGCCACCAGAGGGAAAGCCACACAGCCTAGTGCCATCCCTGGCGGAGAAAGGAATGAAGACATTGCCAGAATACAGATCTGGGCTCTACCCAGCGGAGTATCCATGGGCAATTCAGAGTGAGCCGACTCCTGATCAGAGGAACCGTTGTTGCTGTATCGCTGGGTCAGGTGAGAGCCGATCTGCCATTATCTACTTATGCCAATAGGAACTGTAGTCTCTGACCATCTCCTGTAATATGTCTGCAGTCTCTGACCATCTCCTGTATTATATCTCCAGTCACTGACTGTCTCCTGTAATATGTCTGCAGTCTCTGACCATCTCCTGTACTATGTTTTAGGACACTTTCTAACAGTATCAGAGAGGTTCCCCTCCAGGTCTCATTAGTGTACACTCTTCCAGTATTTTCTTTATTGATAAAAGATCATGAGAGGATCCCAGGGCAACAAATACTTCTTAGAGGAGCATCTCTGTGTTTGAGTCATTGCCATAGAAACATTTGTAAAGGGGAGGAGTTGGTAAGATGACCACGCCCCCTTTGTGGGGGCGCCAGAAATATTTCTGCACCCAGGCGCCTGTGACCCCAGGATCGGCCCTGTGTATATGTATGTGTGTATTTTTATATATATATATATATATATTTATCTATTGTGCATTATCTGCCCATTGTTTATTATGGAAGGTGAGGTCGGGGGCAGGGGAAAAGAGAAGAGGAAATTATTATTATTTTATTTTTTATTTTTTTATATATATATATATATTCTTTTTTTATATATATATATATATATATATATATATATATATATATATATATATATATATATATATATATATATATATATATATATATATATATATATTTTGGAAATACACCTGGCAATGTCTTTGTGATACTGTCAAATCTGAGTTGCAATGATTGGCATATTGTTGCTGGGGTTCCCTTTTTCTTTTTTTTTTTCTTCTCCCTTCTCTTCTTCTATTGGGTAACAGCAGAGAATGTTGTATGATATGCAAATAAATATGCAAATATATGGATAAAATAATATGACTTACTATAATTTGATTATACGGTCATTTTTTTTCTTGGCTCTGCCCATTGAGGAGGGGGGAAGAAAGGAAAAGGGAAAATATATAGAGCTATTGTACCCATAATTATTCATATGTCAGCTATAGTTTGTGAAATAATAGTGATGATGTGACCATGGGATGGGAATACTGCTATTAGTTCACACCTGAGAGACAGATAAGGTCAGAAATTATTGTTTTTTTTATTTTTTGCTTTATATATATATCTTGAAATGTATTGGACAGTATCGATGTGACATGGCCAAATTTGAGTTGCAACTATTGGTATATTGTTGCTGTTTTTTTTTTTTCTCCTTCTTCTTCTTCTCCTCCTCTTCTCTTCCCGAGTTATAGGTAAGAAGAAAGAATATTAAGGCTATATTGCCAAACCTGAGCCGTAATAATCGGTATATTGAGCTCCATCTATTCATTTATTAATTTATTTATTTAGTGAGTTATTTACTAAGTTATTGATTTATTGACTTATTGATTTATTTAAACTGTTAGTCCCATTTTGTATGTTTGATTAGCGGTGTATATGTATATTCACTTAATTATCTGTATATACGAGTGGTGTCATTTAGCTATAATATAATATCCACATGTTTTGACAGCCCTAAATACCTGCGGTGAGGTGTCCTTTATGCCCATTAATTCTCCCCCTTGTAGGTACATCAGTCCTCTGGTAGGACTTGGTGTCTTATTTTTTTGGATATATTCCATTTCCCTTTGTTTTGGGGGGTGATTCAGGTTTTTTTTTCTTTGTTATCACCACTTTTATCTATTTCCCCTGAGTGTTTATTTGTGTTTTTTTTTTTTTTGTTTCTCCCCTTTGTTATCACTTTTGTACTCTTCTGGTAGTACGAAGAGTTTGAAGAGGGAGCCTCTCTTTTTATTAATTTTTCCCCCCCTTTTTTTTTCTCTTCTTTGTTTATGTGTTTTTGTTTATGACAGCAACTTACTCTTCCATAGCATCTCTGAAACTTTGTACCTACAATGTTAAAGGTCTTAATAATGAATCAAAAAGAGGCCAGATTCTATATAGTTTGCACAAAGCCAAGGTAGATATTATACTCCTCCAGGAGACTCATTTCCGTACTGGTGGTATCCCTGTGTGTCCACGTAAACATTACTCTCAATGGTTCCATAGTTCTACGCCGGGTTCAAAAGCAAGAGGAGTGTCAATAGCACTTCATAAGCATATGCCAATACAATATTTGAATCATATAGCTGACCCAAATGGTAGATACATTTTTCTTAAAATTCGCTTATGGAATAAGATTATCACCATTGCAAATCTTTATATCCCGAACTGTGACCAAACGATAAAAATCTCACATTACCTAGATCTGTTAGCAGATTTTGCAGAAGGAATTATTATTGTGGGAGGAGATCTTAACTTAGCCTTAGACCCCATACTAGATAGTTCTACTCAACGATCAAACATCTCATAGTCTCGTTTGAGGGCTCTTAAAAAGAAATTCTATGAACATAGGCTATTAGATCTATGGCGGATCTTATACCCTAAAGATCGTAACTACACGTATTTTTCATTGGCCCATAAAACATATACTAGACTGGACTATTTTTAACTGGACAAAAGGTATTAGAATGGGATCCTTCAATGGAAATAGGCTCATTTACCTGGTCTGACCATTCTCTTTACTTAACTTTACATAAAACCAGTCATTGTGCAGAAATATTAGCTAATATTTCATCTACAAGGGCCTCTCTTCTGCAGCTATTTGAAACATCCCATAAATCATACGAACAGAGAGGAGCACTGGAAAGATATAGATCAGGGGATAAATGTGGGAGACTATTATCACGAACATTACATCCCCGTCCATCCCAGACCTTTATACCCAGTATAAAAAAGCCATCTGGAGAAATTACGTCAGACCCACAATCTATTCAACATATTTTTAGAGATTATTTTTCAGGTCTCTATAATTTGGCTCTATCACCATCCTCGGAAGATGTAGTTGGAGTCAAACAACAAATTGAAGATTATGTACAGGAAACAGCTATTCCAGTATTAGATGATGACAAAAAAAAATTGTTAGATCGTCCTTTTCAACTTGAGGAATTATTAGACGTGATTGCCGATATTCCATCAGGAAAGAGTCCAGGCCCAGATGGATTCACCCCAAAATTTTATAAAACCTATAAGGAATATTTATCCCCATTTTTGCTTCAAGTATTAAATTCTATTTCCCCTAGGAACCAATTCTCAACTCAGACATTAGAAGCTCATATCACCCTGATTCCAAAACCAGAAAAGGACCTAACATTATGTTCCAGTTTTCGCCCGATCTCGTTAATTGGAATTGACTTAAAAATCTTTGCGAAACTAATTGCATTACGTCTCCAACCTCTCATTCCAAACCTGGTACATTTAGACCAGACGGGTTTTGTACAAGGTAGAGAAGCACGGGACAATACTATAAAAACCTTTTTATTAATGAATTATGCCCAAACAGCAAAAATACCAGTATGCCTCCTTTCAGTTGATGCAGAGAAGGCCTTTGATCGGATTGGATGGCCCTTCTTAAAACAATCATTAATGCAAATAGGTCTGGGCTCAAATTTACTTCACAAGATCCTGGCATTATACACTAAACCTGAGGCTAGGATAAAGATCAATGGATCGTTATCAACAAGTTTCACTATACAAAATGGTACTCGACAAGGATGCCCTCTATCACCCTTACTTTATGTCCTGGTAATGGAGCATCTAGCAATAGCAATTAGACAGAACCCTTTAATTGCGGGCATACAGATAAGCCAAACGGAAATAAAATTAGCCTTGTTTGCCGACGATCTATTGCTTTATGTCACTAATCCATATGTTTCCATACCCGCTATCTTATCTGAATTTAAACGTTTTGGTACCCTTAGTAATTTTAAAGTAAATATATCAAAATCAGTTATTCTCAATGTGTCACTCAGTCCACAACAAATGACGGTACTGAAAAATAGTTTCTCTTTCAAAATTTGCTCTTCGGTATTGAAATACTTAGGTATTTTAATCCCCTCCGACTTGAACCATTTATATCTAACAAATTATATTCCTCTTATGCAACGAACCTTACAGGATCTAAAAAAATATGATCACAATCAATATTCGTGGTTTGGGAGGATTAATATTCTAAAAATGGATATAATACCTCGGTTTCTGTATCTTTTCCAAACCATGCCTGTCTTTATTCCTAGATCTTATTTCTCTACTTTACAGTTGGCCTTTACAAAATTTATCTGGGGCCATAAAAAACATAGATTAAAAAAGAAATTACTATCACTGCCCAAAGTGAACGGAGGAGCGGGTGCACCTGATCTTTACCATTACTATGTAGCAGCAGTATTAACAAGGATAGTGAACTGGTTCCACTCCTCCAACACTAAACAATGGGTACTAATAGAGCAAGGGTTAAATCAATTTGATCTTACCGCTCTTCCTTGGTTAGATTTTGGGAATAGTGATATCTATCAAGATTCATGTTTTACTATGCCTTCTCTAACATCCCATCTATTAAAAACTTGGACTAAAACAATCTTAACATTGGAACTTTCCTCATTAGTGGGACCTATGACACCTTTATTTGGTAACCCACGATTTCCGCCGGCCTTAAAACGTAAAGATTTCCTCATTTGGAACAAAGAATCACATCGTAGAGTGTGCCAGATTACTTGCCAGGCAGCATTCCCACCTATATTAAACCTAATCTTTACACAGAAACCCTCACTTACGCAATGGTTGGAATATCGGCAACTATTATCTTTCTTATCCTCTCTTCCCTCAAATACATGTTTGTATAGAGACACAACTCAGTTTGAACTTCTGTTGCTACAAGACTCAAAACCAAAACATGTCTTATCTTCAATCTATAAGATATTAGCCATTAAAAAACACCCTGAACCTCCTGAATACACAAGGAAATGGGCGAATGAGTTAAATGTTCAAATTGAAGATGCAGAGTGGAAGAAAGCATTTAATTTAACACATTGTATGTCACTAACAATTAAAGCTCAAGAGACAAATTATAAACTTCTTTCCAGGTGGTATTGGAGCCCAATGTCATTAAAGCGTATATACCCAGATAAATCAGACATATGTTGGCGATGCAATTCATTTAAAGGTTCATTGCTCCACATCTGGTGGGAATGTCCCCAAATCTTAAATTTTTGGGAAAAAATTATGCAGCTCTATACTTTAGTTACTGGGGAACCAATATTAAATACACCACAAATCACTTTGCTCTCAATATTACCAGAATCATATAAGAATATTAAAAGGGGTCTTTTGAGACACTGGTTGACAGCAGCAAGATTAGTTATACCGCGGCACTGGCGCTCAATACAAACTCCATCAGTTAAGGAATGGGCCAATGAAATGGATGGTATTGAGAAGATGGAATCACTTTTAGCAATTGAATTGGATATACATGAGGAGCACCTTCGGACCTGGGCCCCCTGGAGGGTATATAGAGAAACAACAAGAATCTAGAAATCACTTGTAGGAACAAAACCAATTAGCGGGGCGTGGTGTTTTTTTTTTTGCTGCCAATTCTTAATTCTAATTTTTTTAACCCTGTCTTGTTTTTTTTTTTGTTTTGTTTTTTGTTTTTTTGTCTTGCCTCGTTTTGTTATGTCTTGACTTGTCTTGTCTAGTCTTGTCTTGCCTTGTTTAGTTCGGTCCTGTCTTGTTTAGTCCTGTCCTGTCTTGTTTTGTCCTGTTTAGTCTTGTCTTCCCCAGTCTTGTTTTGTATAGTCTTTTTGAATAATGTATGGAAACAAAAATATACCCAAAAGTGATTAGACGAAATAACTGTATTACCTATATGAACACATCATTGCCTGTATTATAATCTATAATGTATTGTCATAATATAATAAAATCAGAATGAATTAAAAAAAACATCCATGTGGTCTATACATGCATATATACATTTACCTCAATTTGACATGTTGCCTCAATTCAACATGTTTTTAACAATCACTGGTATGAAATGTAGAATGAACTTCCAATTTTTACTTGTGTAGTATCATCAAAAGCGAACCCCCAAAGAGACATCAAACACATTAAAACTGCTAAATCACAGAGTACTAATAAAAAAAGACTGCAAAAATAGAAATTCTATTAAGAAAAAGGAATACTTGAAAAAAAATTCATAAGTGTCCATAAAATTAGCCCCTAATGACTCGGTGATCTCTGTGTATGTTGATTTCCCACAAGGGCCACATTTACCAGCAGTTAATGCAGCAACTCCATGGCGCGTGCTGCAGTGGGAATGTGGGCTCACGCATCACCAATTATACCCCTCTCGCTCCCCCTTCCTGATGCCTGATGTCACCAGTGGGACACAGATGCGTAATGAGGTCACAGCCCAGAAATGGCAGGCAAGAAAAAACAGTGACCCCTGGTGGTGGCCAGAAGGTAAATCATCGAAGGACATATATCCAATGGGTACCCAGAGAGGGCCCATTCAGACGAAAGAAAAAACAGCACTACATACTAAATCTGAGCAAAGATGGAAACAAAAACCAGGGACAGACAAAATAACACACTGGATGTTTTACTATCTGGAACACCACTAGGGGTCTTCGTGTGTTTTTTTCCTGCCTGTGGTCATCCCACATTGGTCTATGTTGAATAAGGGATTCCCAATATGGTGGTGTCATGTCGTACATGCGCATGATGTAATTTCCTACACCCGTCGGAGACATCAGGTGCTGGCAGGTAGGGAGGGATATAATTGGCGGTGCCTGAAGCAACATTCCCACCTGAGCACAGGCCATGAGGGACGACATCCCACCTTTCTGACATAACCTTCATTAACTGTTGGTAAGTGCAGCCCTTGTGGGGAATCAACATACACTGAGATTACTGAGTCATTAGGTCCCATGGCCAACATTTTTTCAAGTATTCCTTTTTATAATAACATTTTGTTTTTATTTTTGCTGTTTTTTTTTAGTACCTAGTGATTGAGCAGTTTGAATTTCTTTGGTGCCTCCTTGGGGTTTCACCTTTGATGATACTCTTCATGTACTAATTGAAGGTTCATTTCACATTTTATACCCAAATCATTTTATAGTATATACAATTTTGGAGGTAATTTTTAATTAAATATTCATATACGTGTATTTGTTTCCAATATATACTTATTTATAGCATACAGTAAGGTAAGGGAGTCCTATGTGATCTTCTGCTCCTCTGAGGCCGCGTACACACGATCGAACATGTCCGCTGAAACTGGTCCGCAGACCAGTTTCAGCGGACATGTTCGATCGTGTGTACGGCCTATCGGACCATTTTCCAGCGGACAAAAGTTTCCAAACATGCTTAGAAACCTGTCCGCGGGAAACCTGCCCGTCGGACATGTTCGATGGTTAGTACACGAAATCATCGGACCAAAATCCCGCGCATTCTCAGAATCAAGTCGACGCATGCTTGGAAGCATTGAACTTCGTTTTTTTCATCACGTCGTTGTGTTCTACGTCACCGCGTTCTGGTCCGAGGGGATTTTGGTCCGTGGGTGTGTACGCACATCAGACCAACAGACCACTTCAGCCTGGTCCGATGAAAACGGTCTGTCGGACATGTTTGATCGTGTGTACGCGGCCTTAGAGCTTACCAATACTTCTGGGGGTGATATTTGAATGTACGAAGGATGTGTATCATTTTGTCTGTTTTGGTTTGATTTCATGTCAAGATTTTTCTTGGTGAGATGCCCTCCAGTAGATTCATTTATTTATTGATTGATAGTACAGTATCAAAAAAAAACTAAAGTGCCACATACCTTTATACTATAAATACTCTATGAAAGTGTTAGCATTATACATAAATCATATTAAAAAACCTCTGTACATTGTATTTGCATAATAAATACAATCTCTACATCTTTTTTTTAAATGCACAAATTTAAAGAGTATATAATTATAGTTTGATTTGTACAATTTATGTATTCTTGTTTTTGGTTTATAATATGCTGTTATTTGCATATGATAAGCATAAAGTTTGTATGATTTTTGCTATATATACTTTCATATTTGGTGACTGTTTTAATTTTTTTTTATTTCAGTGGCCCAATATGTAGTACTCAGAAATCTTGGTTTTTAAAAGTTTAATAACTTTGTAATGCTTTTTATGTTGTATAATCAAATAATAATAATAATAATAATCAAATAATTTTTTATTTTTTATTTTAACAATTGTATTTTGGCACCTTAAAATCCTTGGGCATTGTTTTTTCCATGTATACCAGGGGTGTCCAAACTATTTTTAAAGAGGGCCAGATTTGATGAAGTGAACATGCGTGAGGGCCGACCATTTTACCTGACATTCTTTGAATCATTAAAATTCGGTCGTGTGTTCCTCTGAACACTAATACACTGCCCAACAAGAATTTTCTTGCCTTTGTGGCTGTGTGTGGTGAAGAGATGAGCTTGGGCGTGTTATTTGGATATACTGTATATATTTATTTTGTGGCCCCAACGAATCACAGAGCGCTGCTTAGGACTAAGGATGAGCTTGGGCGTGTTATTTGGATATACCGTATTTATCGGCGTATAACATGCACGGGCTTACCATTGCAATGAATGCAGCCTTACCATTGCAACCAATGCAGCCTCACCCTTGCAACCAATGCAGCCTCACATGTGACATAAATGCAGCCTCACATGTGACATAAATGCAGCATTACATGTGACATACATGCAGCCTCACATGTGCCATGAATACAGCCTTACATGTGCCATGAATGCAGCCTTACCATTGCAACCAATGCAGCCTTATCATTGCAACCAATGCAGCCTCACATGTTCCATAAATGCAGCCTCACATGTGCCATGAATGCAGCCTTACCATTGCCATCAGTGCAGCCTGAACGATGCCCATCTGCAGCCTCGAAGGGCAGAGAGAGGGGGGGCGGGAAAGTGCCGAAGAAAACAAACAGGAAAGTCTCTTGTGGCCTCTTTAATACAAAGTCTGGCCTCCTATGATAGACAGAACAGTCGTCCAATGGCATCCCAGGAGACGGGACTTCCAATAGAGATGCTGCTGAGTAAACAGGAGATTCTCTTCATGTAATCTGACAGCGCTCGTCCTGCCCCCTCCCTGTCCCCTCCAAGGCAGCACCAATAAATACAGTATATATATTTTGTGGCCCTGGGGGCCACAAACAATATATATATATATATATATATATATATATATATCCAAATCCCCAGGGGGGCCATATTAAATCAACAGGAGGGCCGCATTTGGCCCCCGGGCCAGACTTTGGACATGCCTGATGTATACTATATTTTGGATGGTGGCTTTGATTTTCAGGTTCACTGGTGTTTCTTCTATATTTGGTCTTGATTTATGGGTGCCAACTCTTCTACTCACACTAGTGACTAGAACATCAAGTTTAAAACATTTATATATATTTTTTGTGTGATGTTTTTTGTTATTTGCAATTGGGGTTGTGTTAAATATGGTCAGTTAATGTGGGACAGCATTTGAGGGATTCATGAATCAGATCCATCAATCTCAGATTTCCTCTACAAGGGGGATGAACATGGAGCTTTTTTCTGATACTTTAGAGGTTATTAGAGAAAAAATCTTGTTTATTCTGGAACAAGCGATATTTTCAAAAATATATTGCAAACAAAATTTCCCCTTGGGAGTTACGTATACAAATATTTCCCAACATCAAAAAAGTTAAACCTGATTTTAGAACAGAATGGCAGAATAACCTTCAAGCTTGTTCTTTTAAAATGATTAAAATGTTGCTTTGTCAACAATATACGAATTACTTGGAAGTAAGGGATAAGGAAATTGAAAAATTGTTCAGTGAGAACTGTAAACTAATATCAGATTATTTTTTTAGTTAACAAGAGGGGACTCTAAAAAAAAATACCTGGCGTCCATTTTTGCTGACATTTTAAAGACTAAAGAAAATTAATTTCTGCAATATAAATTGGCTTTTGATTCCAACCAAGCATACAAATAGAATCTTCCGATAATGGTAATATGTCACACTGTCAGGTTTTTAATCAGATACAGGTTGGTTTGGCTTTCACAAACACTTTGCAAAATGGGCTCTATTCCTCTGTCTTACCTAGACAAATGTTAGGCAATTCAGAGATTTGGGTGTAGCTGAATCTCCAAATGAAATAGTAAGGAAAAGTAACAAATTTTATTGAAATCCGCTAAAATTAATTTTGTTTATTCGTTTTCTAACAAATTCCAACTTTTCAGTACAAACCATGAGTCATCATTTATCAGCAGGCTTCCCTACTGACAGATGAATACCAGACCCATACCAGATCCTTATCCAAGCATGAAGCCTTGCAGGTCAGGAAAGGAGGGGGACGAGCGAGTGCCCCCCTCCTGAACCATACCAGGTCACATGCCCTCAACATGAGGGGTGTGTGCATTGAAGCGGGGGCTCTGCTGCCCCTATTTGATGGTGACAAGGCCCTCTTCCCGACAACCCTGGGCTGTGGTTGTTGGGGTCTGCGGGCGTGTGGGGGCTTATCAGAATCTGGAAGCCCCCTTTAACAAGGAGGCCCCCAGCTCTCCCTATGTGAATGAGTGTCGGGTACATAGTACCCCTACCCATTCACCAAAAAAAACAGTAATAAACACAAGAGACAAGTTTTGACAATTCCTTTATTCAAAAATAAAAAATAGTGTACCTCAATGAAAAAAAACATTGTCAATCCCGCTGCTCCAGACTAGAAAAAAATAATAATCTAAAATGCTCTTGCCTCCTGGGGTGCCATCTGTCGCATGCCTCCTCTGCACTTTTGCCGCTCTGCCCATGTTTTCCGCTCTATGGGCTGGGGAGTGCTGCATGCATTTGCAACAGCTGCATGCATGCACTGGACATGACATGCGGGGCTGCCCGCAGCCAGGGGATGTCCTGTGGAATCGTGCATTTTAGATGAGGTGGCGGGACTATCAGCTGGACTTGGCTCCAGTGGCGACTCTTAAGACTTATTGAGGACACATGTGATGTGTAATTGGAAGTATGCTGTAGTGGCTGACTGCCTGAAAAGCCACTTGATGCTAGGCTGGTTGATATGTGTTTGTGTGTGAGGGGTTACCAGCACCAATCATAAGAGAGTCATTGGATAATGATGTCTGTGCAATATGATATTGTGTGTTTCAGCACATTGGGGGGTCTGTTTCACCAGGTTGGCTGGTGTCACATGTAGCCCTCTTAGTGTGCGATTTGGTCTTCTGTGTCTTGAGGGAGGTTCCCCACAATTATTGATGTTGTTACCCCTATAGTGGTTGCATGGGAAGGATGTTATGACTTTTGGATGTGAGAGGGGGCTGGTGGAAAAGTGCAAGTGAGACCTATGGATGGTAGGTTGTAGGCAATAGATTAGAGTGATGGTTGTGGTGGTTAGGCTCAATCTGTATTCTAGGTTGAGTATGCAAGCGGCGAAGGGAAGTTTTTTGGGGTGGGTGGAATATGTAAGGGTTGTGGATATCGTTTGGTTGGGGTGGGGATGTATGTGGTTTATGTTGGGATAAGGTGGACGCGTGGGAGAGAGATGGGAAATGTTGAAATGCTGTATGTGATGTATGAGGTGTTGTTTGTTTGGTTGTTGGTGTGGTGTGTGGGTGGCCCCGGTAGACAGCACACTGCGGGCATATATCTATTTGGGTTTTTAGATGTGTGTTTTTTATTATAGCATTCTAGGTATTGAAGCCAAATCCGCCTGGGTCCTCGGTTGCATGATCCGACGTCCATCAGACTTGGTCCCGGAATTGTTACCGTGGGCCAATGGTCACCCTATAGTTTTAGTTCTATTTTACACATTGGGAGGTTTTTGTGGTGAAGTAGGGATGGGGCGAACACCCCCCGGTTCAGTTTGCACCTGAACACCGCGAACAGGCAAAAAGTTCTAGTGAACATGCAAACCCTATTAAAGTCTATGGGACACGAAAATGAAAAAGAAAGGCTTATATGCAAGTTATTGCCATAAAAAGTGTATGGGGACCCGGTACTGCCCCAGGGGACATGTATCAATGCAAAACATTTTTTTTAAACAATTGTTTTTTTCAGAAGTGATTTTAATAATGCTTAAAGTGAAACAATAAAAATGAAATAGCCCCCCTGCCTCAAAGCACCCACCCCCCATGTTGAGCACATGTGGCCTGGAATGGTCCAGGAAGGGGGTGGGCGCTCACTCGTCACCCCTTTTTTTCTGACCTACGAGGCTGCATGCCCAGATAATGGACTGGTATGGATTTTGGGGTGTCCCCACAACGCTTTCTTTTTTTCTATTGCTGGTCAATTGCCGGCATTGTTTTCTTTACATCTGTCAATGGAGATACCAGGTGACAGATGATGACTCATGGTTGTTAAGGATGCAGGCGCTTGGCTTCCCAGCCCGCTGTTTAACAAACAGCTATTTCTACACACAGAATTTGAAGCGGTTGATTGTTTTTGAGCTGATCCGAAATCTAATTGTTCTAAAAAGTTGGCATTCAATGAAATTCATTCATTTTATTCAGAGATTCGTACACAACCTAATCTCCGAATAACCAAAAATGTGTCCGAATTTGTATTCGGATTGAAACAAATTGCACATATCTAATAAGTATATCTGAACCCTTTTTGGACAACATATAGTTGGATAAAATGCACAAGGGTTGATTTACTAAAAATGGAGAGTGCAAAATCTGGTGCAGCTGTGCATGGTAGCCAATCAGTTTCTAACTTCAGTTTGTCCAATTAAGCTTTGACAAAAAAAAATTGAAGCTTATTGGTTTCTATTAGGGATGAGCTTCGACTTGAACATTACCTGTTCGCCTGTTCAGCGAACGGCGAACAATTTGGGGTGTTCACGGCAAATTCGAAAAGCCACGGAACACCCTGTAAAAAGTCTATGGGAGGAATCTAAAGTGCTAATTGTAAAGGCTAATATGCAAGTTATTGTCTAAAAGGTGTTTGGGGACCCGGGTCCTTCCCCGGGGGACATGTATCAATGCAAAAAAAAGTTTTAAAAACGTCCGTTTGTTCGGGAGCAGTGATTTTAATAATGCTTAAAGTGAAACAATATAAGTGAAATATTCCTTTACATTTTGTACCTGGGGGGGTGTATAGTATGCCTGTGAAGCAACGCATGTTTCCCGTGCTTAGAACTGTCTCTGCACAAAGTGTAATTTCTGAAGGAAAAAAAGTAATTTAAAATCACTCGCGGCTATAATGAATTGTCGGCTCCCGGCAATTCAGAGAGAAAAAAAAGCGTGGGGGTCCCCCCAAATTCAATTACCAGGCCCTTCAGGTCTGGTTTGGATATTAAGGGGAACTCCACCCCAAATAAAAAAAAATGGCATGGAGTTCCCCCAAAAATCCACACCAGACCCATTATCCGAGCACGCAACCTGGCCAGCCGCAGTAAAAAGGGGGGATGGTGGAAGAGCGCCCCCCCCTCCTGAACCATACCAAGCCGTACCGTACAGCGATGAGAAGATCTCTTCATCCAGGTCCGGGATCCAGAGCGCACACATCGCCGGCCGCCTATCTCCACCGGAGACAGCCCGGGGAATGATGCGGCTTGAGCCAGTGACAGCTCTTATATAGGTGAGTTGGGGCCACCTGTCACCCCGCCCCCCTCTGACACAAGGGAGAATCTG